>CAUYRH010179533.1:0-12270 GCA_963574655.1 Perodicticus potto
GGAGACTGGCCCGGCTTCTGCAGGAACCAATGCAAATAGGTGTTTCCATTACTGTGCAGGAGGCTCTGACTAGACCTGCAGGAGATGGAGGCCGGCTCTCCAGGAGTGACGGACAGGGAGAGTGGGGTCTGGGTCATCACAGTATCCCCTCTGGATCCTGGAAGAATGAGAGAGAAATGCGAGGTTGTCGTACTTGATCTTCTTAAGTTCCTTCTTTTATATCTTTCAGACCAAATCAATTTCTGTCATTGAGGATCAGACCCTCAAAACAACTCATTTCCAAAGGGAACACATATTTTCACAGCAAAAAGGAGCCTCTAGAAGTCACACTCACTACCCGCTCTCATCCCTGTCTCTGTCAGTCTTCACTAGAGCACAGGTCCTTCCTCCTTCTGAAATCTCCCTCACTCTCTCAGATCCAAGCCTCACATGCCCCATCCTGGGGGACAAGACGTGCACATCTAACACATACCCAGAGCACATGAGGGAGGCAGTGGGCCCTGAGCTCCCCTCCCACACCATTCTCCTTCCCCATCTCCTTCTGTCCTTACCAGGGACCCAGAGCACTAGCAGTCCCAGGAGCTGAGCAGGGAGCCTCATTGTGAGAAGTTGGACTGAGGAGTCCTGATCAGTCAAGGCAGGGTCAGAGCTGAGCTTTTATCTCAGACACAAAGGGAAGGGAAGGTCCTCCCCAGGGGACAGTATGCAAATCCCCTGGTGGGTGCAGTGGTGTGGAAAAAATGTGTATTATAACATGGGGGGGCTCTCCTGTGAGCAAGACAGAGAATGTCTCTGTGCTTCAGAAAATGGTAATAACAACCTCTGCTGTCTAATCCGTAGAAGGGACATAATGAAATGGTTCCTTTGATTTACTAACTTGATTTTTCTCTTCTATTTCATATGGTTGAGCTTCACTAAATATTTCATGATTCTTATTTCTTTGTTCATGTGTTTTGGTTTGTTATTTTAAAAAAGTGAGGCAAAACAGGCACAAAGTAAAGGGTGAATGAATCTTCCTTGTTCAACTGAATAATGTAGTACTCATATTTGCTACTTAAGTAAAAATATAAATTCTTTCAAATTCTCCACATACCTCTTTCATTCATCTTTCTGGTCAATATCTGACGCATTCTACTTTGACATCTATCACAGTAGTTTGATTTTCCTGAACTTGGAAATCATATGTATCAAGGTAAGCTTTAATTTTAAATTGCTAACTTCTCATTCTTTTCTCTTTTGAGTCCTTCATTCCACTGTAAGGTAACCGTCAGTTGTCGTGTTCTGTGATTCTGAAGGATTTCTGCTTGAATTTCTTTTAGGGCATATCTACTAGTCATGGTTTCCTTTCATGGTTTTCTTTTTGAAGGATAATTTAGCTGAATATAGAATTGTTTCTTGATTTTTTTTCTTTGACCATTTTAAATAACTTTAAAATTAATGTTAATTCCAACCTATTAGCTAATTTAAATTCCTATTTGAATTCCACTAATGTCTTTTTTATGTTTCAGGGTGAAATTCTAGGATCCCATATTGCATTTACTTTTCATGCTTCCTTAATTTCTTCTGGTTTGTGATAGTTCTTTAGTCGCCATCTAGAAAGCAGAAAGAACCATCCTCACAGAAACTGCTTCTGTGACTTTCTTGATCCTGGACTTCCTGAATCCAGAACAGGAATACATGCATTGCTCATTGCTCGTTGCTCAAATACATGCTCATTGCTTATAAGTTTCCCAGCAGCACAAACTGGCTGAGACATTATCTGATTCTGTCTTAACTTTTTCTCAGAATTGAGATTCAGTTAAAACATGTTGTCCAAAAGAGAATATTGAAGAAATTAATATTAACTGTTAAATGACACATTTTTCTATGATATCCATTACCACTGGAATATTGCTATCTAGAGAAAGGAAAAGTGAGCCGTATTTATTAAAACATGGTGGTGTCCACCACTGCACAGCCCTTACTAAGTCAACTATTTGTACAAATAGATCACATTATCCACCACTTAGGATACTTCAAAAATCAAGTGGAGAGGTACAAAATTCTCTTCCCTACTCCTACCTTGGGAGGGTGATATACTATTGGTGCCATACTAGGATTCACACAGATGAGACACAATTCTAAAGAATCAAAACTTCTGGAGACATAGTTCAAGAATATGTGACTACATTGACCTGGTAGTTAGTTCTCAAAGTAGGTATTTTTCCAATTTTCTTTTGTTATCTGAATGATAAGTGGGATTGTCTTTTGATTGTTGTGAAGGGTAAAACACTAGGAGAGGGTAGAAGGCAGAGAGTGAATATTAGAGAAGGACCAGTCAGGTGGGAAAGTATAAAGTTATCCTGACTTAGGCTTTGGAGGAAAATATGTAGAAGAAAAAGTATTAAAAGAAGGTGTGAACAGGAAAAAAAAAAAGGCAAGTAGTAGTAACTTCAAAATCCCTTCCACACAAAAAATACTATACATCTAACCAAAGCCACTGTTTTTCAAATTCATTGGCAGACTGTGTCTACAGTTTCTGCAGATCTGGGAAGACAGATCAGGTCAATCCTCCCTCTAGAGGCAGGAGATGGCTGTTAAGGTGAGTAAATGTGAGCATGAACTATGTGTCTATAAGTCCATGACCTCTGGCCTTAGGAGGACCTGCAGGTGCTGCCCTTTCTCCCATCTGTATGAGGACATCTTGAACCCTGTCCTCCTGCTGCCCGTCAGTGACCAGACCACAATATGAGGGCTGGGTCCTCACTCCTTTACTTAACTAGGCAGACCCTCTCACTCAAAATTCTCCCTCACATGTGTTTTCTTCTAGATTCATTTACCCAGAGTTTCACTCTGCTTTGCTGACACTCTGTGATAAAGGGTACTGCTTTCACCTAAATACCATTGGAGTTCTAATGGGTGGTGTTTATTATATGGCCCTATGTTCTTCCAGATGAAAGGGCAGCAGTGAGACATGTAAAATGATTTCTGTAAGAAATGATTCAGCTCTGAAATGGAATGAAGAAGTGGTGGTAATGAAAAAAATAATAATAGCCAAAATCAGTCTGGCCATAATTGTGAGAGACACAGAGCCCCTGGGGTCAGTATTGCGCATGTGATGGGCCCCCTCTTCTGGCCAAGTCTGGGAGAATCCAGAGGGTTTTTTCTGTGACTAGACATTCTGAGAAAGGATAGGATGATGTGCAAATTCTTTCTTGTACATTTTCATATCTATTTTCTTCTTATGCCTGTAAGAGATGATAACTGGATGCAAGGTATAATGTATGTTTGGTCACATTAGGTAGTGATGTGTAGTTTTCGGTTAGACGCCAATAGTCTATGAGTTGGGATTTCCCCACCATGTGTAGGATCCAAGTGCTGAGGAGGCCACACCATACTTAGCTTCACAGCACCCTAATAGTGAGGTAGTGACTATAGAGTCCTCAGATTTGTGGTCTCCAAAGACTAGAGTGTCAGGCTGGGCATGTATCATGCATTTGGTGTCCTCTCCTAGTCAGAACCTGGGGGCAGTTTCCCTCTTGTCTGTCTGTTCCCATTGGCCTCCCTCAGCTCTCTCAGGGTATCTTGGGAGGACATGGCTGATAGCCCCACAGAAAACTGGGTTTTAAGTCTCATTTATGGATATATTTAAGCAACACTCCATTTGGTAATCTCACCAGGGAGGGTGGTGCCTGTCAGATGATTATGGAGGGAGGGATCATCCTCTTCCTTCTTCCTTAAACCAAGTACATCCTGCATTTTTGTGGAGATTTAAACCCACAAAAGAGTATTAAGGCTGAGAGCAGTGTCTTTGAGAGCAGAGCTACTTTGCTCCCTGGTTCTACAAAAGGCCATGACACCTGCATTAGTTGGGGACTGGCAGGGGTCCCTCGTGTAGGTCCCGGGGTTACTCAGCTCTATACCCTCTTCCCCAGAGCTCTCTCAAGTCTAGCTCTGTCCAGCTTCCACACATTTTGTAAAAAGAATAAATGAGTGGCCCTCCATCTTTTAGCCCAAAGCCTACTTTGTGACTTGTAAAATAATAAATCACAATTAAATTCGCCCACATCCACCTTTTGTTGTTTATACGTAGTCCCAGATCACCACACAGCCTAACCTAAATCACTCCAGAGACTGGCTCAGTGCTCACCTGGATTCTCTCTGATCCCTGAGTTTATCTTGGAAAGTTTAAACACAATTTCATCATTACCCATTTTTCCATAATTATATCTTGAGCCCCAAGTGTGAGTTAAGCATTGTGCTGATGTTAAGTTTAAACATGATTTTAAAAAGAACTAAGGAAGGAAGATGAAGAGAGAAAGAGAGATTGACTTTAGAATCTTGTATACTTTCTGGGAAAGACCTTGGTTGCCCCTAGGTGTATTATTCAGAAGCACAGCCCAGGGTGCCAGCAGAGAGCACAGTCCTCCACTGGGCAGAAGTAGCCCTGGGTCCTCAGTGACTGTCAGGCCACAGAGACCCCGTGTTTGAAACTCAGGAGGAAAATCCCATCGAGCCATCCCCTGGGAAGAAGAATGGAAAATGTGCAGCCATATGTACCCGTGCCCCTGTGACAATCAGAGCTGCTAACTCAAGAACAATATTCACAGTTCATTTGCCTTTAGGCCTATTGAAAATAGACACAATACTAAATGCCACGGTTATTTACATTTGTGCTTTCTTTCCCCATCTATTCCCCGGGTTATTTTATTTGCTCATTTGTAGTGAATTTGGCTTCATTTGCTTTCATTTGTATTCTATCCAATTTTTCTTATCTTTGCTGAATCTAATTATTTATTTATGAGTATATTGAAATATACTCATATATATACTTGTATATATTTCTGTTTGGGCCCCCAAACAGAAATATATACAAGTAGAAAAATTGTACCCAGAGGAGTGACATATGTAACACTGGTCCAATCCCCTCTCTGCTGCTGGGATTGCAACATGCTGCCTTTTGCACATCTGTTTTCAATTTTTAACTGTACATAGTCTTAATTCTACATATGGTTTACATGACACAAGATACTATTATCATTGATACAGTCAACATTTTTATAGACTGTCCCATATACTTATTACTTCCTCTTCACTTCTTTTGCATCTCTGAACTTACCTCCAAGTTTACTTTCCTTCTCACTGAAAGCCTCTTTATTATTCTCCTATTAATGCTGGTCTTCTGATGATTCTTCTATGTGTTCACAGTTCTGAAATTATGCCTTTTGCCTTTCTTGGGAAGGATAGTCTTACATGAAATCTTTGTTTCCCAGTTATTTTATTTCTATACTTTGGTAATGTATTTGATTATCTTTCTATTTTCTACTAGTAATAAATCATTGATGATTCTCATCCTTTCTTCCTCGCCCACCCCCTTTCTGGGTTTGCTTGTTTGTCTCCTTTTGAGATTGGAATAGAATGGGGCTACTTGTGTGTGTGTTCTTATTCTTTTTCTTTCTTTCTTTTTTTTTTTTAGCATTTCTCTTTTCAAGAGTTTGTGGTATTACTTCGATGTATCATCAGTTTTGGAAACATTAAAATGTCCCTTCCTTCCTTTCTACAAATACCATCTCTGTCTGTACTCTCTGTTCATAGATCATCTGTACCCTTTTACAGGTTGTATACTCAATGTTGCTTCAAGCTTGTGATGTTAACTTCCCCTTTGCCATTTCACTTTTCTGCTCTGTCAAACCTGTTGTTAAACTATTCATTTCTTTATTTTATTTTCCTCAAATGTTCTTTGAGTTACTTTCTTATAGTTTCTGGCTCTCCATTTTATCACCTAATATATTAATCATTCGACACATAATTAAACTAATATCTGAAAATTCTTTGGGTTTCTCTCTATCCGTTCTTCATTTTGTACATTTGGCTATTTTTAACGGAAAGTCGGACAGCATTTCCAGTAATTAAAATTTATGTAGGTAAATTTAGGAAGACAATTTTAGGCTTTAGAATGATTTTTACCATGAAAGAATATAATTTGGTTCTGGCAGCTGGAAATGAAGGGTTCGTCACCTTAATCTGATCGGGACTGTACTGCTCCAACATGGGCTTTCATATCGGTGGCGCCTTCCTACTGCTGGTTCATTCCCTTCCCAGGGTGAAGGTCTGCCAAGGTCCCACTGAACACCTTGGTGTTTATAAAAATTCTTCCTTTGCAGCTCTTGAGGAATTTTACATCTGGCCATGAGAGAATTCTGAAGGCTCTGCTTGGCTTTGGGGTCTCAGCTACAACTTTCTTTCCTATTCTCAGCTTCAGACCAGTTAAGTGCTCTGAGTAACGTCATACAGAAAAAGTTCGGCTCACCTCTCTGATTTTCCGTATCAGTGTGCTCCTGTTGCTTTAATGATATACCACGAACTGGTTGGCTTAACCAATAGAAATGCATTTTCTCACAGTTCTGAAGGCTGTAAGATTGAGGTAAGGATAGCTGCAGAATATGGTTCTGGTTCTGACTCCTCTCCTGGCTTGCACACAGCTGCCTTCTCACTGTGTGCTCTCAAGGTAGAGAGGAGGGAAGGCCCTGATTTCTCTTTTCATACAGCAGTAATCCTATCAGATCCAGGACCATCCTTTTGACCTTGTTTAACCTAAATTACTTTCTCAGAGGCTCCATCTTGAATGGTCACACAAGGTGTTAGGACTTCAACATATGAATTTCCAAGAGTCACAAACTTTCAGTTCATAACAACCTGACCTAGAAATGTCATTTTTGAATTAATTCAATGTTTGGGAGGTTTTGTATTGTCAAAAAAGAAGTTTTCAGAGTACTAAATTCCCTTGTAGTACTTGCAAGTACTTTTAGACTTTCCCATAAATATTCCCTGCTCCTCTGAAAAGATCATAGTGAGTACACTTCTGGAACCTCAGAACCTCACTGCAAAACCACCCTGGGTTGAGGCTCAGGTGCATCACTGGGTGAGGAAGTGTATAGTCCTGCTAATCCACTGTAATCAGCCAGAGACCTGTTATTATTGTGACTCCCTGATGTGTGAAAATTAGGGGCTCAGTTGGGTCATTCTTGAAAAGTTAGATGCTTAGAATTGCCAGAAACCATGTGAGTTTCCCTTAGTTTCATATTGCTGAGTTCATGCATGAAAGTGCATGGCATTGGCTCATGAGACTCCCAGGGAGAGCAGGAAGAAGTGACTGAATAAAGCCTATCTCAGAAGTCTTCTTAATTATGAGCCTCCAGCTCAGTAATGGCACTTGGATGAGTTATCAACCTATGAAACGTTTACTTTCAATTATGGCCCATTTCAAAAAGACCAGTTATAGTTTTCAAGAACAATTTGTCTCTAATCCTTCAGTTGTGTTTCTTCTAAGGCCTCGTTATCTGTCAAACCAACAATTAATGTCCCTGAATTGCTAATCACTCCTTGCAGAGTGACCATCAAATATAATCCTTGGAGATTGTCCCTGTTGTGATTTCAACTACTCTGGGACATTCTTGAAGATAACAGGGATGTGAAATCAATCAGGACAGGATGAATCTCTTAGAAACATTAAGGGAACAATGTGTCTCCAAATCCAGAAATATTTCAGAAACGGGAGGGAATACCTAAATTAAACTGGAGTTGTAGTCAAATATTGTCGTGAACAGATACATATATAAACATATACAGTTAGTAATGTATCAAAATAAATATACTGTCTGTGCACCCTAATGTGTATTATATGCACATGTGCACATTTCCACAAGCAATGTAAATTTGGCTTTTTTTACTCAAATGTTATTCATTTTTAATTTCTTAATTTATCTACTAATAGATAACTAAACATTATATTAAAGCCATATTTGAATTAACTACATTTATTTTTTGGTTGATGTGGAAATATTATATTGGTCAACATTTGCCCATTAATAAGTTTTGAACAACCACTCAAAACTGAATGACTTATATATAACAAAAAGCATACATTTTCATGGTAATGATTTGGCTGATACAGGAGGGGCTCAACTGGGTGACTCTGCTGCAGGTCACCGAGCATATCTCCAGTCTATACATTGTGTGATCTTGGGCCAAGGCTCAAGGCAGTGAGTACTCAGGATACAACATTCTCATGTTAAGTACAGGAGTGAACAAAATCCCTAAACCAAGCTACATAGGCAAATATTTGATCATGCTATTAAAAACTAATAATTTTTTTTATCTTTTACAATTTGAAAATGCTTTGAAATTTAAACTTTTATTAATTAGAAGGTAAAGATGGGTATTTTTTTCAACAGGTGGTTTCCCAAGAAAATGTTCTCTTTTTTTATTTATTTCAGATGAATGTGAGAATATAAACAACCAGGGAACAATACCTGATTTTTTTTATGTTGAGTCCCCTTTCTAGTTGTGTCTAGTACCCAGAAGGTTTACCATACATCCCAACATTGTGCCCATTAAGTGGAAGCACACCAATCCGCCCAGCCCCTTCCCTCCTCCCCCACCAGGAACCCACACTTGACCCCACAAATTGAATTGAATTAATTTTATCTACTATATGAGTGTGTATTACATCATCTACTACCTTCATAATAATTGAACACATTGGATATTTGATTTTCTGTTCTTGTGTTACTTCACTAGGAAGTATGTGTTTCGACTTCATCCAGGTTAATACAAAATTTGTAAAGTATCCATCTTTTATGTGTGTGCAGGATTGAGCTGTATTTTTTTTCCAGTTTAATGTGAGGGTACAAAAAACCAAATTATAATACTTAGGTTTTGGGAGTAGAATCCCACTTTGTAGCTATATTCTGCACCCTAAAGTTTTGCCATACACTCCTACATTGTGCAGGTTCAGTGGGAGGACCCCAAACCCTCCCTCCCTTATTCCTCCTCTCTCATTCCTCCTCCCCCCAGTTTGAACTGAAATGAGTTTTTCTCCTATATCAGTGTGAATTAGACAGTCTACTGGCTTCACGTTAGTTTTGAGTACACTGGATATTTGCTTTTCCATTCTTATCATACTCTACTAAGAAGAATGTGTTTCAGTTCCATTCAGTCTAATGCAAATGATGTGAAGTCATCATCTTTTTATATGACCATGGTATGCATATACCACAGTTGTTTAATACATTCGTGGATTGATGGGCATTTAGGTTGTTTACATATCTTGGAGATTGTAAATTGAGCTGTGATAAACAATCCAGTGCAAATGGTCTTATGACAAAATGATTTTTTTACTTCAGTATAGATGCTTAGAAGTGGGATTGCAGGGTGAAATGGTGAAATGGGAAATCTCATTTGCATTCTTTCAGGATTCTCCATATGTCTTTCCAAAGAGGTCTTATTAGTTTGCAGTCTTACCAACAGTGTAAAAGTGTTCCTTTGTCTCTCTACCTGTGCCAGCAACTGAAACTCTGAGACTTTGTGATGTGGGCTGTTTTTACAGGAGTTAGGGGATATCTCTGGGTATTTTTATTTGCATTTCTCTGATGATTAGGGACAATGAGCATTTTTTCATATGTTTGTTAGCCATTTGTCTGTCTTCCTCAGAGAAGGTGCTATTCATGACTCTTGCCCAGTGACAAATGGAATTGTTTTCTCTTTTTTTGTTGATTAACTTGAGTTCCCTATAGATCCTAGTTATCAAGCCTTGCCACATTCATATTATGCAAATATATTTTCCAATTCAGAGGGTTCTCTATTTGTTTTGATTGTTGTGTCCTTGGCTGTGCAGAAGCTTTTCAGTTTAATTCAGTCCCATTTGTTTATTTTTGTTGTAGTTGAGATTGCCACTGAAGTATCTTCAGAAAATGTTTCCCCAGGTGACAACCTCAAGAGTTTTTCCCACACTTTCTTCTAGGATTTTTGTCATTTCATATCTTATATTTAAATCTTTTATCCATCTTGAGTCAATTTTTGTAAGTGGTGAAAGGTGTGGATCCAATTTCAGTATTCTACATAGGGTTATTCAGTTCTCCCAGCACCATTTATTGACTAGGAATTCTTTCCATAGTATATACTTTTGTCTGGTTTATCAAAATATCAGATGGATATAATAGACTGGTTTCATCTCTTGGTTTTCTATTCAGTTCCATATGTCTATGTCTCTATTTTTGTGCCAATACCATGTTGTTTTGATCACTGTGGGCTTGTAACCAAAGTCTGGTAGAGTAATGCCTCCAGTTTTGTTTTTATTACTAAAAATTGCCTTGGCTACACACCAGGTTATTTTGGTTCCATACAAAATAAAAAACTATTTTTTCCAGTACTTCAAAGTATGATGTTGGTATTTTAGTGGGATTGCATTGAATCTGTAAATTGCTTTTGGAAGTATAGACATTTTAACAATGTTGAGTCTTCCCAGCCAAGAGCAAGGTATGTTCTTCAACTGTTAATGTCATCTGCCATTTCTTTTCTGCTATTAGGGTTTCATAATTCTCTTTGTAATGGTCCTTCAGCCCCTAGGTATTTCATTTTCTTTGATGCTACCATGAAGGGAATTGTGTCCTTGATTTGCTTTTCAACTGGGCTATTATTGGCATATATAAAGGCTACTGATATGTGGACACTAACCTGAGATGTTACTTTATTTCTTGATCAGTTCCAGGAGTCTTATGATTGAGTTTCTGGGGATTTCTAAGTACAAGATCATATTATCAGCAAACAGCGAAAGTTTGACCTCCTCTGCCCCCATTTGGATGCCCTTTATTTCCTTCTCTTGCCTTATTGCATTGGCTAGAACTTCCAGCACAATGTTGAATAGTAGTGGTGATAGAGGACAACCTTGCTTGGTTCTAGTTTTAAGGGGGAAATCTTTCAGTTTTACCCCATTAAGAAAAAGATTAACTATAGGTTGTTCATTGATGGCTTAAATCAATTTAAGAAATGTGCCACCTGTGCCTATTTTCTTAAGTGTTCTTGTTACAAAAGGATGCTGGATTTTATAAAATGCTTTTTCTGCATCTATTGAGAAGATCGTATAATCTTTGTTTTTGCTTCTATTTTGATATGATGACTTGCATTTATGGATTTGTGTATGTTAAATCAATCTTGCATCACTGGAATGAAGCTTACTTAAATGTGAGGTATAATTTTTTAATGTGTAGCTATAATACATTAGCTAAAATTTTATCGAATAAATAATTATTCATTAGTGAAATTGGTCTGTAGTTCTCCCTTTCAGTCCTTTTCTGGTTTTAGTATCAGGATTTGTTCACTTCATAGAACATAAGAAGGTTCCTTCCTTCTCAATGTTTTGGAGTAGATGCTGCAGTACAGGTACAAGCTCTTCTTTGAAGGGTTGATAGAATTCTGGTGTGAAGGCATCTGGTCCAAGGCTTCTGTTGTTGTTGTGAGAAGCTTTTTCATTGTTTCTTCAATTTCAGTGCTTCATATTGGTCTGCTGAAATCTCTTTCTTCCTGGTTAAGTCTTGGGAGGTTTTGTGATTCTAAGTATTTATCTATTTTTTCCATACTGTTAAATTTCTAGGCATAGAGTTTTTTGTAGTAATCAGAGATAATTTCTTGTACCACTGTGATTTCTGTTGTTATTTCCCCTTTTTCATTTCTTGTTGAAATCATTAGAGATTTCGCTTTTCTGTTTCTAGTTAATCTTGCCAATGATTTTTCAATTTTATTTACCTTTTCAAAGAACTAACTCTTGTTTTATTAATTTTCTGAATGATTCTTTTATTTTTAATTTCATCTATTTCTGATTTAATTTTAATTAGCTTTTTTTTTTATTGTTGGGGATTCATTGAGGGTCCAAGAAACCATGTTACACTGATTGCATTTGTTGGGTTAAGTCCCACTTACAATCGTGTTTTGCCCCCAAAAGGTGTGGCACATACCAAGACACCACCCCCTTCGCTCCTTCCCTCTCTCTGTTCTTCCTTTCCCCACCCCTCCCTCATTCTTTCTCTGTCTGCTCTGCCCTTCCCTCACCCCCACCGAGTCATTAATTGTCATTAATTGTCCTCGTATCAAAATTGAGTACATGAGATTCATGCTTCTCCATTCTTGTGACGCTTTACTAAGAATAATGTGTTCCACTTCCATCCAGGCTAATACAAAGGCTGTAAAGTCTCCATTTTTTTAAATAGCTGAATGGTATTCTATAGTGTACATATACCACAGCTTGTTAATCCATTTCTGGGTTGGTGGGTATTTAGGCTGTTTCCACATTTTGGCAATTGTAAATTGAGCTGCAATAAACAGTCTAGTGCAAGTGTCCTTATGATAAAATGATTTCTTTTTTCTTCTGGGTAGATGCCCAGTAATGGGATTGAAGGATCAAATGGGAGGTCTAGCTTGAGTTCTTTGAGAGTTCTCCATACTTCCTTCCAAAAA
>CAUYRH010179534.1:0-19911 GCA_963574655.1 Perodicticus potto
ATGTCTTCATATAGTGATTAAAAGGCCATGAAGGCTATGTTAAATAGTTCAATGAAAATATTTCAGATTGTATATGAAGTCAGCACATTGTGCCCTATGATTGCACCAATGTACACAATTATGATTTAATAAAAATTAAAAAAAATACAGATGCAGATTTTTCAGTTATAGCAAGTTAAGGAAGAACTAAAATTACTGTTTAAGCTGTTGCTGTTGATGATTTACAACAGACTTATTTATTTGTATCAAAAATGGGTAATGGTTTAGAGTGTATTGACTGAATTACCACAATGCACGCCGAATGTTAACGTGAGAAACTAAGGCATGTGCCCTCTAGTCAGACAAGCGGTGCAGCCGTTTTTTGAATCCTTGTCACTAGAGAAGGTGGTGGTGGACTTATTCCCAGTTCTTTCCCCTTGCTTGAGTAACACCCTTGCCCTTTCTCCAGGGAATATCAGTGACTAACCCAGAGGAAATACACATAGGACTACTGTGCCTCTCAGTATCCGAGGACTTCAAGGCAACTCCACCCACCTGCTTCTAGGCCCGTCTTTCTTAGCTCCCTCACCTACTAAAGGAGGTTATAAGAGGTAATACACTATGCTGGTGAACCACTCTGAGCTGCTTTGAAGAAGCACAGAGTTTTTAAAGAAAACTGGAGCTGGCTATGAGGTAATTGACACATCATTTGAGTAGCTTTCTGATTTTTGAACTCATTCTCTGCAAGGATGTGAAGTTTATGTAAAAAGGGTTATCTATACCAGGAGCTTGCAAATTGTACCAGAAAACAAAAAATCACTTTCTGTCTGCTTTGCTGAAAAGCAAGTGCCAAACATCAGAAGCTATTAATATTTGAGCAAGGACCACTGGTGTTCCTTCCCATTTTAGCTAACTGATGGGGAAGCAATTAAGGGAAAGATGGTAAACTTCGCTCAGGTAGGGAAGGGAAACCCCAGGGCCATTGCCCTCATTACATTGAACAAATCCTGTCTCATTCAAATGCAATTATTGGGACGTTCTTCTCACAGTTGGATATCTCATCATATCTGGGAAATATATGATCCAGAACAAGGATGGAAAAGGCAGGAGAGAGCCTCCAAGCTCCAGAGGAAATATTACATCCATTGTAATAGTACAACAGCAGACAAACTGTTGGGTTCCCTTTATGTCAGTAATTTTGCTACCAATAGGTTTCTTTTAGAATCATACAAATTCTACATCATGTGAAGAAGGTAAGATTCCACTGATTTACTTGATTTATTCTATAGATTCTATGACAGCCTTGACTGAAATATCACCATCTTTTTTCCTTAGATCCTATTTAGAATATTCTATATTCCCTATCAGATCCACACATTAATTTCATTTCATTCATAAAAATGTAACCACTTTTGTTATAAAGAGAAATTACAAACATGTTTCACTTATAAATGAGGATGCAATTTCTCTTTATAACAAAATATTTTCTCCAATTTCAATATCAGGTGTATCCAGATCAGTAGAATGATATTGAAATATTTCTTTTATTGTTTATAAGATTTCTGGAATTGCTCGTTTTGTTAAATCATTGTGGTCTATGAGTTTATGATGGTTTGAACTTTGTTATTTAATTCAATTCATTGCTTAATTACTGTTTTCCTATGAATGATTATACTGTGGTTAATATGTTAGCATAGCAGTATTCCCAGATAGCTTTTTGTTTGTTGGGAAGTTGGGCTTTGAGGGGGGGAAGAGTTAATACTTTGCATGAAATATCTTATCTTATAATTGCTTTCTCTTTTGTTTTGTGATTTTTTTTGAGGTGAAATTTAAGTTTTTGTGTGAGTAGTACTATTATACCTATCTTGAGTGTCTTGCTTGTACTGTATCACATCATACCTTTGTTTAATGCTTAATAAACTGTTCACTTGTTTAAAAAAAAAAAGGAATAATTTCTATACTTTTAAATTTGCTGAGGTTAGATTTGTGACCTAAGATGTGATCAATTTTGGAGGATGTTTCATGGGATGATGAGAAGAATGTGTATTCAGTTTTGTTAGGAGGAAATGTTCTGTAGATATCTATTAAATTCAATTGTTGTATGATGAAGTTTCAGTCCAAAATTTCTTTGCTTAGTTTATTCTTGGAGAATCTATCCAACACTGCCAAAGGGGTGTTAAAATCTCCAACTATTATGATGCTGGAAGATATTAAATTGCTCCATGTCTGTTAGGGTCTCCCTTATAAATTGAGGAGCATTCTGGTTGGGTGCATACATGTTAATAATTGACATTTTATCATGTTGAGTGTTTCCTTTAACAAATGTGAAGTGAACATCTTTGTCTATCCTTACTTCTGTTGGTTTAAAGCCTAATGTATCTGTAAATAAAATTGTCACCCCTGCTTTGTTCTGATTTCCGTTTGCCTGGATTACAGATATCCATCCTTTTACCCCCCGAGTCTATATTTATCCTTTAAGGTAAGATGAGATTCTTGTATGCAACAGATATCTGGCCTGAGCTTTTGTATCCAGTCAGTCAACCTGTGCCTCTGAAGAGGACAATTTAAGCCGTTCACATTAAGTGAGAGTATTGATAAGCCTGGTAATATTTTGGGTGTCAAGTTTTTGAAAGTCCAGTGGACATTTTGAATCTGTTCACCAGTGTGAAAATTGTGTTTTGATCAAGAATTTCAGAGTGAGTTTACTTTGGTGGTAGACCATTGTGCTGGTCATTATGGAAGATGGGTCTGAGGATATCCTGAAGAGCTGGTTTTGTTATGGCAAATTTCTTCAATGTATGTATGTCATTGAAGTATTTAACTTCTCTGTCATAAATGAACCTCAATTTAGCTGGATACAGGATCCTAGGCTGAAAGTTGTTTTGTTTTAGGAGATTGAAGGTCAATGACCATTCTCTTGTGGCTTGAAAAGTTTCAGCAGAGAGATCTGCAGTCATTCTAATATTCTTCCCCTTGTAGGTTATGATTTTCTTATGTCTGGCTGCTTGCAGGATTTTCTCCTTCATATTAACTTTGGTGAAGTTAATTACAATGTATCTAGAAGATGCCATTATTTGGGTTGAGTCATGCTGGGGTCCTGAAATTAACTGCTATCTGAATTTCAGTATCTCTTGCTATGCTTGGGAAGTTCTCCTCAATTATCTCTTGGAGTAGGGTGCCTTTCAGACCACCTTCTTGTCCTTCAGGTATTCCTATGAGACAAATGTTTGCTCTTTTGGAGTGGTCCCACAATTCTCTCAGTTGATGATCTGTTTTTGCTCTCCACTTGTCTTCCTCTTGAGAATTTGGGAGCATTCAAAAGCTTTGTCTTCAATGTCAGAGATCCTTTCTTCTGCCTGCTCCATTCTGTTTCTGAGGGATTCTATTGTATTTCTCAGATCTTTGAGGGCTGCAAGTTCTTTCCTCAATGTGTCAAAATCTTTGAGGATTTCGTCTTTAGTAGGAATATATTTAAGTTGCAATATACTTTCTGGACACCAGGTGACACTGTGAGTGGTTCCCAGGCTTACACCTGTCTCCCGGCTTAAATTGTTCTTGGTGTTGCCTGATTACCCACTTGGCACCTAGACCCTGCCAAACTGATGATTCCACCCATCTCTAAAAATCTTCACAGGCAGGTTTCTCAAATTCTCCCTGCAACAGTTCCCGTGAAGTGCTGGATATCCTGGACCATTTCCAAGTGTGGGACGACTATCTTGGTGAGACTCAGATTGCTCCACCCTGTTTGTGCAGAAAGGTGCCTACAGTGACTGCCATCTCCCAAATTCCAAAACAATGGCCTCTTCCTATCCAGGATCTTTCCCATGTGAGTGGCTTTCCAGTTGCCTAACCATGGTGGTGCCACACCAGACAGCACCCCACTCTGGCCACATATTTCCACTCTGGAGTCCACACTCAACCCATATTTCCACACAATACCTAGTTTTTCCACAAACTGGGAACTACAATCCTCCATGATTGGGCTGGTTGCCACCACTGCTGCCCACAGCCACTGCAGCCTGGGGCAGAACCTTTCCTGGCAGTCTCCACAGCTCCGGATTACACTTCAAGTCCAGCAATCCACCAACTTACTACACACCCTGAACTGCCACTCCCTACCAATATTCCATGCCAGGAATGATCTAGCCCACTCACTCTCACCTATTGTTCCAGGAGAGCTTAGTTAAACGTCCTTCCCATCTGCCATCATGCTCCGCCTCCCATGATGCCCATTTTTAAACAGTTCTACCATACTGGGTGTTATGGCCATGGAGATGTGTTGCCCAGATCCCCTTTCAAGAAAGGATTTATTGTCTCAGCTGCTGAAGGTCTTTTATGGGGTAGCTCTGAGTCTCATTGAAGAGAGGAGACTTCTGTAGCATCACCTCAAACAGATCTCTGCTCAACAGACTTGCATTTGTTTTCTCCACTTACCTTTGAGCCTTTAACCATTGGTCACTTAACATCCCATGGTCAAGGTGGCAACCTTTCATGTCACCTGGTTCATGTCCAGAGCATTATTTCTAGGTGTGCTTTTAGAACTCAAAGAATCCTACCTAGTGCCTTTCTTCCTTCTTTATGGAAGCAGATGAAAGGTTCAACAATTTGTGTTTTGCTTTAGAAGGAAAGTCCCAGCATGCTTCTGACCACCCAACCCCTGAAAACATCACTGAAGTGGCAGATCCACGAATCCTTGCAGGTTTTATTTCCCTTTCCTACCCTCTGGAGTGGCCTTTCATTTCCAAGGCCTCCACTGTGCTGGATACTCTTTGCTCATTCTGCTCTGTCAGCACGATGTCATCAGTGTTATGCATCAATATGATGCTCTGTGTGGCATCCAGGGGGTCTGTGTCTCTTTGGCCTATCTGACAATAGATGATGTACAAATTAACATGGACTCGAGGCAACATTGTACATGAATATTTTGTCTCTTTCTTTTGAATGCTAACTTTTCAAAATCATCTTTCTTGATTGGAAGAGGGTCCCAAATCAGGGCCCTATTAATCTTGTCTATCATTCTCTATGAAAGGTATCATATCCAGCACAGCAATAGCACTGGCACTGCTTCTGGGATGGAACTTGCAGAGATCTACAGCCGTTCTCCAGAGTCCAATGGCCTCAGCAGGGGCCAGGTCAATGAATTCAGTCTGATATGAACCACTTCCTCTGTGTTCTTGAGATCCTTAAAGGTAACATTCATCTTCTGATCCCTAAGGGGGTGTGCTATTGACTTTGATCTACTATCTTAACCAGGGCAAGAAGCACATGATTAAAGGCTTCTCCTTGGCTTCTCCATTATAGTAGCTCGTACTTCACAGATCCACATAGGGGTTACTCCAGCTGCCAAATATGCAAATCCCAAATGTGCCAGATGCATGAGTCATTACCAACCTTGGCCAAGATTACATTTACAAGGCCCTCATGTGCCTCTACTTTCATGGGGGATCTGTGACAATTCTCTGTTTTCTGGAGTTCCCCCTGTCTCCCGTCTACTGAGTAAGTGGCTAAAGTTCCCTTTTGTGAAGGCCTTTGGGAATTAACACACTATACATGGGTCATTATGAAAGTTTTGAGATACTCAGAAATCAAGAGACGTAAAACTCACACAGGAGGAAACTAGTTAAGTCATCCCAGCAGTACCGATTAGCTGAGCAAAATGAAGCTTCCATGGGGAATCGGGACACTGTTGAGGGTATACCTTGGAGGTGCAATAATGGGGCATAACACAGTCTCTCAAAGCTTTCATAGTGACCCACACATACTTGTGATGCAGCAGGGTCCTTCCTGTTGGGGACTGAGCCAGGTATGGGAATCAGGCCAAGGACTGGGACAAGGTCCCTTAGTTTCTCACCTTCTTCCCTTGCTATCCCTTAATTGTCTGTGTTAAGTAGCACATTCATTGAGTACCCTATTTTTCCCCTAGGGATGTAGTTTTATTTTAATCATCTCCACAACCTTCTGTGGCTCAAGCCCCTTTGGGGGCAACCCCAACTTTACCAGTCACTATGATAGCTTCAAACTCCTGGCTTCCGGCAGTTAAATACCACTACTTGACCTGTATTACACCATTGGGAAAGTGAGGGTAGCAATATCCCTAGTCCTATCAGCAAACCAACCTCTGTGACAACTGTCCTGTCACTGACAAGTCTTACAGCTATTCAGCAGAGTAGAAACCTTTCTACCTGGTGAGAGAAGAGACAGCCCTTTGTTCACTGGATCTGAAGTGGAAAAGTGGCGTTCCTTTTGCCTTCAACTTTCCCCAAGAAATAGGCATTAGGTCTGTTGTCTTATGGGCCAGTTGGGGATGGTCCTCACTTTTACCTGATTAGCTAAGGAACCAGAGCCAAGTAGAACAACTCATCAAATTAGAAGTGGCGACCATTCAGGGGCTATATCTTCCCAAGAAAAAATAATGTTAAAACATTTCAAACACACACACACAAGCACTAAGTGTATTTTAAATTTAAGATTGGGCTTGGCGCCTGTGGCTCAAGTGGCTAAGGTGCCAGCCACGTACACCTGAGCTGGTGGGTTCGAATCTAGACCGGCCCGCCAAACAACAATGACGGCTGCAACCAAAAAATGGCCAGGCGTTGGGGCGGGCGCCTGTAGTCCCAGCTACTTGGGAGACGGAGGCAGGAGACTCGCTTGAGCCCGGGAGTTGGAGGTTGCTGTGAGCTGTGATGCCACAGCACTCTACCCAGGGGGACAGCTTGAGGCTCTGTCTCAAAAATAAATAAATAAATAAATAAATAAATTTAAGATTGGTTCAAAAATTCAAATTTTTGTATTAGAATAAAATTGCTTTATAACTGTGTATCTATTTAATAGGAAGATTACAAGGGGAAAAACCGTCTTTCATAGTTATCTTTTATTGGGTAGCTGTGAGTTTTATTGAGAAAGTGGGATTTCCCCAGGATCCCTTCAACACACAGGCGCTCACTGCACTTGCATTGGTTTAAGGTCTATCTCCTCACTTATCTTCATATTCCTTCAGGTAAAGTCCCATCCTGTTCATCTCTTCATCACATGCCTAGCATAGTACTGGGAAACATTTATTTAATCATTAATTAACTCATTTATGATTCAGTAAATACTGGATGACTGAGTGGTGGATTCATAGCAAAATATATTTCATGAAATGAAAGTTAAGATTCTTAGTTATCCATTTCAACTAGATGTCTTCTCCCTTTGACACAAATAGATTGATCTCTTATAGTCATTTAAGTGGAAGAAAACTGGGAGAATGTAATGTTTTACAAGAGGGCCAAAAGCAAAAACAATTCGCTATTTGTGGGCAATTGTTTTTCATGCCCATCTTAGAACTTTGCTAGCCTTTAATGAGACAGACTCATATCTCCTTCCTTCGTCCCATCTCTCCCATTCAAATCTCATTCTCAGTGGCACCTAATGCTGGCCTTGACATAAAGCAGGAACAAAGAATGACTTTTTCTTAGATTAGACTGCTCGTGCAGTCCTTTGTGATTTGGTCTCAGCCTCTAGAGCAGCGGTTCTCAACCTTCGTAATGCCACAGCCCTTTAATGCAGTTCCTGTGGGTCGTGACCCACAGGTTGAGAACCGCTGCTCTAGAGACACTGCGTCATTGTTTCCCCTTTGGACAACTTCTAAATCATGAGCCTTGTATTTCAGAAAACTTACCATCTCATTCGATCCTCCCAGTGGTCCTATGAGGTAAGAGATGAGAGGTTATAGAGAGATCAGTGAACCAGTAAATCAGAAGAGAAGTATTTTCATTTTTCTCTATTATTTATTAGTTGTGTGATCTTAGGCAACTCCCATGACATTCATAAAAAAAAAAAAATGGGTTTTATTAGATTCAACACAATAAATATTCCATGAGTGTCTTTTATGTGCCTGGCTTTAGATACTGGAGGTATAGTGGGATATAAGAAAGATAGGGTCTCTTTGCTCAACAAAGCTTTCATTCTAGTGGGGTATAAATGAATGATAAGGTAAGTAAATTTTGGATGTTACTAAATGCTATCAAGGATACTTTTCTAAAGTGATATATTAAAAACAATGACCAAGGAAATTGTTTTGATCAGGTGATAGAGAGAGCTTTCTCTTGCAGATGTGAAATAAAACATTCAGATATTTCCATATCTGAAATAAAAAGGAATCGGCCATATGAGGACTTGGGTCAAGAGTTTTCCAGGCAAAGAAAAAGGACACTGGAGCTGTTTACAAAATTTCTACTATGGCACAAGCTTGGCTGTCTCACTGACAGTTTGCATTTCAAAGATGCTCTTCCCAAGGCTTGAAACAGCAAAGCAACTTACTCAAGAGCGAATGTTGAGCTCTTGAAAGAGCATGGATTCAGGACAAATAACTCTAACTGTTAAAAGAAGACCCAAGCCCATGCCATCTACCATATTGAAGATGGCCAGAAGTATTTTTCTAACACACAAATCTAATCATCCCCATTTTTAGCTTTAAACGTATCTTGTAACTGCCAGTAGGCCAAGAAATATTTTTGCCCACCCCTGCCATTATTTAACCTATTCCCAACATTTTCTGGCCTTATCTCTTACCACCATCCTCTTCACATCCTCCCTGTAGCCTCAGTATATGAATTGCCATACCAATTTACGCCTCTGTATCTTTAAACATACCATTCTCTTCATTGGGAAACTCCCACCACCTTGCAATTGCTCACACAAAGAGCATTTACTGTGTGAGTACAACAGTCTTTTTTTTTTGAGACAGAGCCTCAAGCTGTCACCCTGGATAGAGTGCTGTGACATCACAGCTCACAGCAACCTCCAATTCCCGGGCTCAAGCGAGTCTCTTGCCTCTGCATCCCAAGTAGCTGGGACTACAGGTGCCCGCCACAACGCCCGGCCATTTTTTGGTTGCAGCCGTCATTGTTGTTTGGCGGGCCCGGGCTGGATTCGAACCCTCCAGCTCAGATGTACATGGCTGGCACCTTAGCCCGTTGAGCCACAGGTGCCGAGCCATGAGTACAACACTCTTATCTCTGTCAGCATTACAGTTCTGCTCTGTTAGAGCAGCTTCCATATCTAATGTGGTATAATGGTTTCATTGATTTGCCTGAATAAACCGTCAGATTCTAAAGGGCAGAAAACACCTTGTGTTTCTTTGTGTATTCCCAGTGCTCATCTTGGTAGTTAACATTTATTGGATGCTTACAAAGATTTGTAAACCAAAGGTATGAAAAAAAATCAGTGAATAAAATTAAAGTGACTATGAAAGCTTGTCAACATTTTGTTATTCTTCATTAATTTATTCTTTTTGAAATACTGTACTTTTTATTATCATACTTCAAAAACAGTCAATCCAAGAAAATTATGTAATGAATGTCTACACAGTCTTTATCTTACTGATTAGGTTCTAAATTATTTCGTTATTGCACCAACATTTTCTTTTAACAGTTTAGCTAGCTTCCTTTTATTTATTCTTTTTTTGCACCAACATTTTTAAATCAATTAAGAAAAAAAGATTGTTGTATACCTCTTATCCTATGTCTTTTATCATTCCTGGGCATCATACTTTACATGTTTCTATGCTAAAAGAGGACTTGTTCATAAAAATGAATAGCATTTTTTTTTTTTTTTGCATGCTTCCAAACTCCCTAAGTAGTATTGTACTGAGCATAGTATTTTGGCATTTGCTCTCACTCTTTAACATTGTTTTTGGAATTTGTCTTGCTGTGGAAGGAGAGGGGGGATTGGTGTGCTCTCACCAAATGGACACAATGTAAGGACATATGGTACACCTCCCAGCGACGGGACACAATTATAACAGGGATCTTACCTTATAAACACAAACATTGTAACCTAATCGTTTGTACCCTCATATTAATCTGAAATTTAAAAAAAAAGAGGAAAAATAAAAAAGAAATTCATCCTATTGATATATAGGATGTAACTTTTAGACAGTAATTTTTAAATGTAGGATACTATTTAATTATAAGAATATGCTATAATTTGATGCCCATTCTCCTACTGATGGGTGTTTAAGCTGCTTCCTATTTTTCTTCCGTAAATAATGATGCAATGAACATTTGTGTTCATGGCTCCTTGTTCATAGGCGCAAATTGCTGAGTCAAAGGGCTTGTGTATCTTCAATATCAAACAGATCTCTTAAATGAATAAACCAACTGACACTACAATCAGTAGTGCCTAAATATTTATTCACACGTTCATTTACATTTACGTTGCCAAATGAAAAAACAACTTACTATATTGGAGTAAAATTTACTTTGTAATAAAATGAACTTATTTCAGAGTACTGTTTGGCAAGTTTTGACAGCTATATACACTTCTATAAATAACATCATCACAATCTAAATTTAGAACAATTTTATCACCCCTCAATATTTCCTGTGAACCTTTCACATCAATATTTCCTATCAGTCTTGGCTGTAGGCAACCTCTCATTTGATTTCTGCCACTACAGATAGCTTTTGATTTTTCCAGGATTCTGTTTCTATGGATTATACAGCCTGGACCTGTGTTGTTCAACTTCTTTCACTTTCCATCACTGTCTTTTCCTAATTATTTTTGTCCAGTTTTAGGGTCGAGATAGTATTAGCCACATAAAATAAATGGATAAGTATTTGATCCTCCTTTGTTTTCTGAAAAACGTTGAATAGGATTGGTGCTATTGCTTTCTTTAAGTGTTTAACAGAATTTATCAGGGAGGCCATTTGTACAACAAGGTGTTTTGTGGACAGATTATTAATTACAAATTGAAGTTACTTTGTAGCCATGAAGATATTCAGATTTTCCACTTTTCCTTAGTCTGTTTTGGCCATTTGTGTTTTTAATGGACTTTTTCCATTTCATGGGATTTGTTTAGTCTATTAACATAGGTTGTCTATAATATTGCCTTACTGCCCTTTTAATGTCTGTAGTCTCCGTTTTCACGTCTAATATTGGGCATGAACACTACTGACCATTTCAAAGAAACAGCTTTAGTCTCTATTCTCAAGTTCCATTCTATGTTTTTCCATTCTTTATTTCTTCCTACTTACTCAGGTACTCAGAGTTTAATTGATCTTTTAATTTTTTTGTTGTTGTTCTATAAAAGGTGGAAGCTCAGGTAATAAATTTTAGATTTTTGTAATGTATTATTTAAAGCTAAAAATTTCACTCTAAATACCGTCCTGGGAAACAATTCTCCAAGGGTCTCTAACATCTCTGTACTTCTTCCAAACAGGAGCACAGATTGCTTTTTTCCTGAACTCTCCTTCGAGTATGTTTATGTAACAGTCCTGAAAGATAGAGCAGCTGTCTTCCTCCAAAGCAAAAAAGCAGGTTTGTTGACAGCCTTGAAAGATAACGTCTGCTTCTGAAGCTAAGGGCTCATTATAAGAGATTCAAGTTCCCTAAGCTGGGGGTTTCTCTGTTGCACTGCACTCCACTTTGTGTGAACGTGTCACTAAGCCCTCTCCATATCACACACAGCGAGGACTAGGGGTCAGGAAACTGGAACAAGAAAAAATGCTGATATTCTGTCTACTATTTTTGTTCCTGATCCCTTGTCCAAGAATCATGTGCCTTCTATTGGGATCTATGAAACTGTTGCTAATTTAGTATCAATAGCTTTCATAGCAGAGTTAAATCTCAGACCAGCCGCAGCGCTTTAGGTGGAGCTCATGAAATTGACGTGATTTAAAAAAAATTTATATTCAAAATGCCATGAGGGCTATGTTGAGCAGTTTGATGAAAACATTTCAGATTGTATACAAAACCAGCACATTGTGCCCCTTGATTGCACTAGTGTATGCAGCTATGATTTAATATAAAAATAAAAAAAAAATAAAAAAAAAACGAGGAAAAAAAATTTATATTCAGCTCAGAGTATTTCCTAATTTAACTTTTTATTTCTTTTTTGATCTATGGGTTATTTTTATTTATTTTTTTTTTTTGAGACAGAGCCTCAAGCTGTCACCCTGGATAGAGTGCTGTGGCATCACAGCTCACAGCAACCTTATTCCTGGACTCAAGCGAGTCTCCTGCCTCCGCCTCCCAAGTAACTGGAACCACAGGTGCCTGCCACAACACCTGGCCATTTTTTGGTTGCAGCCGTCATTGTTGTTTGGTGGGCCCGGGCTGGATTCAAACCCGCCAGCTCAGGTGTACGTGGCTGGCGCCTTAGCCCGCTGAGCCATAGGCGCCGAGCCATATGGGTTATTTTTAAAATTGTGTTGTTTGATCTCCAAATATTAGGAGATGTATAAAGTTATACTATGTTAATAATCACAATTCAATTTTTTGAAGACAGAGAAATAATTATGTATGACCCTAATCTTTTAAAATTGTTTTATAATTATTCCATAGGCTGGCATGTATTTGATCTTGGTGAATTTCTACTACATACACTTGAAAGGAATGTATATTATGTTGTTGGGTAGAGTGTTTTACAAATATAATATATTGGGTCAAATCGGTTGACAATATTTATTTTTGCTAATTTTCTGTCTATTGTTTTATTAATTGCTTTTTGCTTATATATTTTACAGTTTTGCAAATAAGTTACATGCACATTTAGGAGTTATGTTTTCTTAATAAATTAACCCCTTTATTGTTATGAAATGTCCCTCTTTATCCAGTAATATTTCTTTTTCTGAAATGGTCTGCTTTACTAAGATAGGCACTATAGCTTTTTCACATTTACTGTTTTCATGATATATCCTTCTACTTCTATCCTTTGCAGGATTTATCCTTTTACTTCCAATCTCTTTCTGTGTTTATATTTAAATCAAAATTTTTTATCAAGCAAACATTTAGGTCTATACTATCCAGTATGATGTTTTATGCTTTATAATTTGACCATTTTGACTATTTAATTTCAATATAATTATTGGTATAGTTGGGTTTTAATTTACCATTTGCTGGTTTTTTTTTTATTTGCCCTACTTATGAATAGTTCTGTTATTCCTTTTTTCTGACATCCTGTATATTGTGTAACTTTTAGCATTCTATTTTGTGGCTATTAATGTATAAAATTGTGTCACTAGGCTGGGACAATGGGTGCTCAGATATTTGGCCAGATGTAATTCAGAGTGTTTCTGAAGGGGGTTTTTAGATGAGATTAACATTTAAATCAGTGGACTTGAATAAAGTAAATTGCCCTCAATAATATGAGTAAGCCTCGGTCAATTAGTTGAAGGACTAAATGGAACAAAAAGACTGGCCTCTCCAGAGCAAGAGAGAATTCTCCAGCAGAATGTCCTTGGACCTCATCATTACCTCTTCTGTCTATAGCATCTTGCTGACTTTCAGTCTGCCAGCCTTTAGCATCTTGGTTCTCCTGTGTCTCCAGCCTATGGGCCCAACCTGCAGATTTTGTACATGCCATTCTGCATAATTCACATGAGCCAATTTCTTATAATAAATCTTTTTATAGACACACAAGCATATATATCTTATTGGCTCTTTTTCTCTAGAGAACCATAATACATATTTTATTTCCATCATTACAGTATTAGCTATCAAACTTCAACTTGTTTATTTTTTTTTTTTGAGACAGAGTTTTGCTCTGTCTTTTCAGCCGGAGTGTAGTGGTATTCTCATAGCTCACAGCAACCTCAAACTCCTGGGCCCAAGTGATCCTTTTGCCTCAGCCTCCTGAGTAGCTGAGACTATAAGCATGCACCACCATACCCAGCTAATTTTCTATTTTTTGTAGAAATGGGGTCTTATTCTAGTTCAATACTTCACACTTAATGTAAGTTCCTTAAAACTGCAAACATTTTTAAGGCTAAGACCTCAAAAACATAGGCAACAAAAACAAAAATAGACAAATGGGGCTACATCAAACTAAAAACAATCTTCCCAGCAAGTGAAATAATCAATGGCATAAAGAGAAAACCTCCTACTGAATGGGAGGAAATATTTGCAAACTATTCATTTGACAGGGAATTAATGTCTATAATGTACAAGGAACTCAAACAACTCAAGAGCAAAAACCCAAATAATCCCCTTAAAAATGGGCAAAAGACATGAATACCCATTTCTTAAAAGATGACATACAAATGTCCAATAAGTATGTATTATAATGCTCAACATTACTAATCATCAGTGAAATGCAAATCAAAACCACAATGAATTGCCATCTTACCCCAGTTAGAATGACTATTATTAAAAAGACAAAAAATAACAGATATTGATGGGGATACAGACAAAAGGGAACTCTTATTCACTGTTGGTGGGAAAGTAAATTAGTATAGCCATTATAGAAGACACTGTGGAGATGCCTCAAAAAAAAAAAAATATAACTCCACTATGATCCAGCAAACCCACTATTGGATATCTTTTTTTTTTTTTTTTTTTTTTTGTGAGACAGAGTCTCAAGTTGTCACCCTGGATAGAGTGCTGGGATGTTAGTTCACAGCAACCTCAAACTCCTGGGCTTGAGAGATTCTTTTGCCTCAGCTTCCAAAGTAGTGGGGACTACAGGTGCCCACCACAACCCTCCATGATATTTTTGTTGCAGTTGTCATTGTTGTTTTAGCTGGCCTGCGCTGGGTTCCAACCTGCCATCCTCAGTGTATGTGGCCAGTCCCCTACCCACTGAGCTATAGGCACTGCCACTATTGGATATTTATCCAAAGAGAATGAAATCAATATATAATAAGGGGTACCTGCATGCCTTTGTTTATTGTAGCACAAGGTACTACAGCAAAGATATGAAATCAACCTAAATGTCCATTAACAGATGAATGAATAAATAAAATGTGTTATACGTATTCACACAATGTAATACTATTTGGCCATAAAAAAAGAAATCATGTCATTTGCAGCAACATGGATAGAGCTGGAGAACATCGTGTTAAGTAAAGCAAGCCAGGTGCAGAAAGGAGAATATCACATGTTCTCATTGATATGTAGGTCCTAAAAAGGTTGATCACATTCTACTTTCTACAGGAAAGTAGAATGGTAGATACCATAATCTGAGAAGGGTATATCATGTGGGAGAGATGAAGAGAGGTTGGTTAAAAGGTACAATCATATAGGAAGGTGGAAGGAGTAAGTTCTAATGTTTGATATAACTAACAACAATGTATTATGTATTTCAAAATAGCAGGAAGAGATGTTGAAATGTACCTAACACCCAGGTGATAGATACCCTAAATATTCTGACTTACACATTATATATTCTATGCATGTAACAAAATTTCACATTTATCCAATAAATATGTACAAATACAATATATCAAATATTTTTTTAATTTAAAAATTTATAAAAGTTTCATACTTCTAATTTGCTATTCCTCTGCTTTCTTTCCATTTCTGTAAGATACTTTATTTATACATATTTTGTGAATCATAAAACATTGGGGGTTTTTTGAAAAAAAATTTTTCACTTAAAATATTTTAAATATGAAAAAATGTATAGTTGCTATTTCTGATGTCCTTTATTTGTGAAGGTCAGAGTTTCTATGTGGTATTATTTTCTGCATGTTTGAAGAACTTTCTTTACATCTTTTGTCATTCAAATATGATGAAAATGCATTTTCTCAGCTTTTTTTTACCTGGAAAGAACTTTTGCCTTTAGTTTTGATGGGTCTTTCCACTTGTTATAGAATTCTACGTGGACAGATTTCCTTTTCTTTCAGCTCTTTAATTATTCAAGTATACTTTAATTATTCAAGTATATGTTTTCTAGTTTGCATTGCTTCTGACACTAAGCCTTAAATCATTCTTGGCGTTCTTTAACTTTCCTGAGTTTCAACTTTTCATCTAATTAGGAACATGTTTTTTCAAATATTGTTTTCTGCCTTGAGGTCTCTACATTCTTTTGCATCCCAATTTCATGTTTGTCAGACCACTTGAATTTTTTTCCATGTCAATGAGGTTTTTTTTTTTTAATCTTTGTGTTTTAGTTTTATAGCTCCTATGTCTTCAGTTCATTGATCTCTTTATCTGTTGTGTCTCGTCTGCTATTGAGACCATCCAATTTTGATTTTATATACTGCACTTATCCTCATAAGTTCTAATTGGACTTCTTTTTCATATCTCCATTTCTTTCTCCATAGTATTTATATTTTTCTTTAAAACCTTTCTCTCTTTCTTCCCCCCTTTCTCTCTCTTTCACATACATAAGAGGTCTGACTAAATTTGTGAACTTGAACTTGCCACCATGTGCTTACATTGGCAGCACTGTACATACACCTCATTAAGGCTTCATGACCTTGGTTTATCAGTGTCTCACAGCTGTGTTCATGTTGATATATGCTGGTATCTTGCTGAGTAGAGATCATCATTGTTGTTGCATGTTTTGTTTGCTGTCTTGAGAATGTCAGAGCTTGAATTAGAGCTATGAACAAACATTCACAAATTTCTTATTGAACTCAGCCTGAGAGGAAATAAAATCAGGGACATGTTAAACCAAGTTTATGGGGATATTGCCATGAAGAAAATGGAGGTGTACAAATAGATGAAACATTTTTCTGAGGGGAGAGAAAGTGTCACTGATGGAGAGAGGTCAGGGTAGTTAGAAGCAAGTAGAACTGATTAAAATATTGCAAAAATTTGTCAAATTGTGTGTCAAAATTATTAGCTGACTACGAAAAGCATAGCAGACCAAGTAAGCATCAATAGAAAAAGAGGAAAATCTTAACTGAAAATCATGGCATGAGAAAGATGTGGCTCTTACATCACGACAATGCACCATCTCATAGAGCACTGTCAGTGAGGGAATTTTTGCCAGTAACAAATAACTATATTGGGAACCTCTCTACTCACCTAGCTGGCCTCCAGTGACTTTTTCTTTACCGAAAATAAAGAAAATATTGAAAGGAAGACATCTCGATGACATTTAGGACACCAAAGATAATACAATGATAACTTTGGCCATTACAGAAGAAGAGTTACAAAACTGCTTTGAAGGGTGAATTAGGCATTGGCATCATTGCAAAGCTTCCCCTGGGGAGTACTGCAAAGATGACTGTAGTGATATTCAGCAACGAGGGATGTAGCACTTTTTCTAACATGAGTTCTTGAACTTGCGAGGCCTCATACAGATGCACACGTGTATTATAACTTCTTTAAAGTCATTCTCAGCTAATTCTGTCATAATACATACATGTCATTTCTGAGTATGTTTTCATTGGATTTCCCCCTACTCATTATGGGGGGAAATTTTCCTGCATCTGGTTCTCTGTACTAATTTTTATTTGCTGACGGATATTATGATTGTCACATTGTTGAGAGTCTGGATCTGTTTCCTTCCTTTAAAGAATGTTGGGATTTATGCTACATGTGGTTAATGTCACTTTCAGAGTAGTTTTATTTTTTGAGGTTTGGGTTTGTTTTTTTTAATTTTAAGAGTACTGGGTAAGTCTTCGATCTAAGGCATTACTATTCTTGGTTTTCAAGCAAATGATCCAGGTCTTTCATTATGTCTCTCCACTTTGGCTGTTTGAAAATCTCCCAGCTGTATGATAGCTTCAAGAATGTCTCAGCTTATACCATCCCAGCTGTTATTTGCCAGTATTCATAAAATTTCATTCTACAGATCAATGACTTTATGTTGAGCAATATGATAAAGAGAACCTATGATATTTTCCCAAGCTGTTCACTTGCAGAGTGCTCATCTCTGGGGTTCTTTTTCTTCTTTACAATCTAAGCTCTTTCTTTAGAACAGTTGGTTTACAGTTGCCAAATATAAAACATTTTTAAGAATTGAATTTGAACATTTCTCTAGTTTTTAGTAGTGATAAAGTCTGCTCTTAGTTACTCCATCATAGCCAGAGACAGATATTCAGAAATGCCAAACTTTTTAAAGTTGTACAATCTGAAGAAAAGAAAAAAGCTGTACAATCTGTGTACAAAACACTATCTGTGTTTTACAGTGTGACTTTGTTTTGCATATCTCTGATTATTAATAAAATTAAACATCTTTTTCTAAGTTTCATGGCCTTTTTTGCTTCTTATATATTTGGTCTATTTTTAAAATCAAGTTGTCTTTATCTTGTTGATTTATATAAATACTTTGAATATTCTGGTATTAATTCTTTGTTAATTATATTACTGCATTTATCTATTCCAAATATCTTGTTACTCTTTTCACTTTAGAATGTATTTTGTTTAGGATAATTTTTTTGTTTTAAATGTGGATAACTATATTTATGGTTCATGGGATTTTTTGTCTTAATAATTCTTTCTATGGTTTCTTCAAAAACTTTTAGAGTTTTACTTGTCATATTTATGGCTTTATGGCTTTAATTCAATTATAATATATATATATATATATATATATATATATATGATAGAAAACTAATTTATTTTCCCCCTGAAAGTATACACAATTGCATCTTTACGATTTATTGGGATAATCCTTTTTTACTTTATCTACAATGCTATGCTTGTTATATATCAAGTTTCCATGTGGACATGATTCTATTTCTGAGCTCTATATTCTTTTCATTGGTCTGTTCATCTATGAACTTGCACTGATACCATGTGGTTTTAATTATTAGAGTTTTATAATAAGCTTAATATCAGATAAGTTAAGTTCCAGCCCTGTATTTTGCTCTTTCAGTTTTTCTTAGTTATTTTTGGCTTTTGGAATTCAATAAAAAATACCATTAAGATCTGGTTTCGAGACTGGGCATAGTGGTTAACACCTATAATCCTAGCACTCTGGGAGGCCAAGGTGGTTGGATTGCATGAGCTCATGAGTTCAAGACCAGCCTGAGCAAAAAAGTGAGACCCTATCTCTACTAAAAACAGAAAAACTGAGGCAAGAGGATCACTTGAGCCCAAGTGTTGGAGGTTGCTGTGAGCTATGAAGCCACGACACTCTATCCAGGGTGACAGCTTGGAGTCTCTGTCTAAAAAAAAAAAAGATTTGGTTTTGAGTGACCTGATTTTAAAAACTAATCACGAAGAATTGACATCTTTTCTATATGAATCTATCCCAGTTATATCATGAACTTAAGATATATATACATACACACACGTATACATATATCTTCATTTATTGAGGTCTTGTTTATACCCTTCAATAATTCTTTATATTTTTAATAAAGCTTATGGATATAGTTTTATTATATTTATTCCTACATAAAGTAAGTCATAATTATTTGAATGGAATCTGTATTTTTCTATTGCATTTCCTGATTATATTTACGTATGCTTATTTTTTTCAATCAGCTTTGACAAATTTTATAACTAGATGTAATACAGTATCAATGGATCTCTTCAGATTTTTATAAGAAATTTTTATTGTCTAAAATAAGAACAGTTATCTCTCTTCCTTTATAATTTTTATTTGCTTTTGTTATGTTCTAATTGCATTGTTTAGGACCCTTCCTAGAGGGAAAAACAGTTCTGTTATTTCAGTATAAAGTGTGACGTTTGATATGTTTTGAGAGATTCTTTCATCAAGTCAAGGAACTTCCTTTCTGATCAGAGTTGATTAGGAGATTTTTTTGTTTTCATCTTGAATGAATGCTGGATACTTCAAATATTTATTCTATAGCTACAGAAATGGTTATTTTTCCTCTTATAGTTTATTAATGAGTATGCTATCTAATACATTTTCTTATGGTGAATCATCCCTGCTCCGTAAATAAACATTATTTGCTAAAGGTGTCTTTTGTTCTTAACTCAGCTGATATTTACGTGTTAATATTTTAATTAGCATTTTTGTTTATCTGAACCTGTTTTCACTTTATATAAAGATCATTTTGATTACACTATAACTTTAACATTAGAGTATTGGCTAGTCTTAAGTTTTTATTTTTTATTAAGTCAACTTTGGTAATTTGAATTTTTCCTGAAATATGTCTATTTAAACAAGTTTGCAATTGTACTCTCATAAACTTATTGTTTGTAATTATCTCATTCTTCATGCTAAGTTACATTTGTCTGTGGTTTGGGGTATTTATACAGTAGTCAGAAGGCCTGTGTCAGTGATTTTCAACCAATGGGCCA
>CAUYRH010179537.1:0-32007 GCA_963574655.1 Perodicticus potto
CCTCCCCTCCCCTCCCTTGCCACTTTCCCTATATTCTTATGCTATAATTGGGTTATAGCCTTCATGTAGGGATGGCATTGAATCATTAAATTGCTCTGGGAAGTATGGACATTTTAACAATGTTGATTCTTCCCAGCCATGAGCATGGTATGTTCTTCCATTTGTTAAAGTCCTCTGCTATTTTCTTTCTTAGGGTTTCGTAATTTTCTTTATCGAGGTCTTTCACCTCTTTTGTTAGGTATATTCCTAAGTATTTCATTTACTTTGGGGCTATGGTGAAGGGAATTGTGCCTTAATTAACCTCTCATCTTGGCTGTTGTTGGCGTATACAAAGGCAATTGACTGGTGAACATTGATTTTATATCCTGAGACACTGCTGTATTCTTTGATGACTTCTAAGAGTCTTGTGGTTGAGTCTTTGGGGTTCTCTAAGTGTAAGATCACATCATCAGCAAAAAGAGAGAGTTTGACCTCCTCTGCACCCATTTCGATGCCCTTCGTTTTCTTGTCTTGTCTAATTGTATTGGCTAGAACTTCCAGCACTATGTTGAATAGTAATGGTGATAGAGGACAACCTTGTCTGGTTCCAGTTGTAAGAGGAAAAGCCTTTAGTTTTACTCCATTCAGTAAAATATTAGCTGTGGGTTTATCATAGATAGCCTCGATCAGTTTAAGAATTGTGCCACATATACCTATACTCCTCAGTGTTCTAATTAGAAAAGGATGCAGGATTTTATTGAATGCTTTTTCTATATCTATTGAGAGGATTTTTTTTTATTATTATCATTTATGATACATGAAAGTTCTTTTGCTGCCTTTAAGAAAGTCCCCTAGAAATAACGTTTCTTTTATTATTGTTGCATAAATATAAGCAATGATATCTATTCCATTATTGGCAATATTATTCGATCTTGAAAGTCTCCTTTTCAAAGTTTAGATCATAACAATGAGCAAAACTCAAAAAAGGGAATATTTTATTTTTTATATTTATTTCAATGAGATATAAACTAAGAGAATTGCTACTGTAACAACATTTTTAAAAATAAGGCATGAAAGTCTACTTTATTATAATATAAAAAGCACTGTGTTAAAGGAGTCTAGAATATTGAAGGGGAAAAAAAGGCTTCACAGGAGATTTGTAGTAACTGCCTGTTTTGATTAAGTCAAAGCAGAAGGAAATGGAGAAAAAGAACAGAGAGATTTACATCTAAAGCGTATAAGATGTACACTCATCTTCATGCTGCAATAATAAGGCTGTGACACCTGAGTTTAACAGCATGGTCTATAGATCATAAAATTCTAGCGGGGCTACAGCTGCAATCTCTACACAAGAGAGCACAGATGGGAAGCAAGCTCATGCAGTCCATCATCATACGCTATGCCAGGTGTGAAATTATGAGGACCTTCTTTTACAAACACGCACACACACATTCATATGTACAAGTGGGTATAAGGAACTCCATACACTTACTAACCATTGTGCTCATATTATTCTTGTTAATTAAATTATAGAGTTTACTTAGTACATAACTACTCAGTAATTATATCCTAGATCACGTTCTACCCTCGTGGTGATTATATTTTAGTGAGAGAAGAGTTAACGTACAAGTAAACACAGAATTGCAAATGATTATTTCAATGCTTTAAGATAAATATAAAAGACAATAGCCTGGAGAGTTGAATTCCTTCCAATTTTCTGTTTTCACCCATCATACGCATCAGACATGGGTGAAGAGCAGCTTATTTTTACATCGCTGCCGTGGTCTCCCTCTCTTCTTTAGATTTCACTGCTTTTTGATTCTTTTACGTATAAGAAGGGTTTAGATAATGGTGGCCTGCTTCAGTTCATGAGATTCTCCTACTGTAGAAGAAGTGGTTGTTCACATTTTGCCACTTACTCTCTAGGTTTTGAGACAACCCCTTTTGCATATTTGCCTTCCTTTTCTTCACATTGCTTTTCCTTTCTTTCACATAATTATTTTACTTCAGCACTAATGATTGTAAAACAAACAGAAAGTGTAGGTTTTGATCAATCATATGTAATCTTGGCAAAAGATGTTCCATAAAGGAATTCTCTGGAAAATAGTATCAGTGAATTTGAAATATCCTCAGCTCAGTCATGATTCATTTCCATTCAGACATACGCATTTTTACCTGGAGTCCGTGGTAGTCATAGATGTCTGGACCAATTGAAAGTCTCAGGTATCTTAGATGCTAAATAGTATCTCAAATATAGATATTTCACAAATAAATTTAGCAATACATTTTATGATCCTTTTTAAAATTTTAGATTGTTGTACAGAATTAAATCATAAATTTTGCATTTTATCTTATTAGCATACATTTTTTTCTCATTGTAAAAGGTAATATTGTCCCTTATAGAGACTACAAAAGGACCACTAAACCAAAAGACAATGAATCTGACTCAAAATTCTACTGTCTAATATTAAACTTGGATAAATGTTAGGAAAGGTCAATATCTTTTTATGTATTGCTCTATCATTTGGGATTCGAATATTATTAGATGGTTTTGTGATATTACTTTACAAGTAAAAGTCAGAGATGCCCAAGTTTCCTTTTGGAAATCCAGGAATTTCCTGAGTTCTTCTTGGTCTGAACACTCATTTTACATAAAGTTTTCCTAAGGAAAACTATTATTTGTTATTTATTAAAATACTTATCAAGAACTTACTATATGTAGAAACTCTGGCAGAAATATTGAAGATATGGCAATGATCGAAGAATTTTCTTCTTTTATAGAATTTGAAGAAGACATACAATTAACCAATAAATACATAGGGAATAACATTTGAAGAAGATATACAATTAACCAATAAATACATAGGGAACTATTTAGGGAATAAATTAAAAGTAAATTAACATTTTGTTATCATTTGGGGTTTTGGCATCAAGTAACAATCTGAGATTCTACCCAATTCAGCTGAACCATTGTAAGACTGCCTGATTTCTATAGTTAGTCCTAAATAGACAGTTAGTAATAAAATAATAACCATATTTGTTTAGTACTTACAATATACCAGTATTTTAAGCATTTTGCATGAGTTTTTAACTCTCACCATTTACAGTTAGGTGGATATACAGAGAAGTTAGACTGCTTTTATTTCAAAATCCCTACTTTTAAACACTATCCTTTAAGCCTCTCTGGATAATGTACTATGTTGAATAAAATATTCAGTATGTAATCCATTTTTATTGGAAGAAAAAATTGTATAACATTTAGTTAATATAGATGTAATGGGAATTGTGGTAGGAATACTACTGAAGTGCAAATTTCGTAAATAATAGTGGGGCAAAGATGACGTGTCAACAAGATTATCCTAGTACATATGATTCGAAAGAATAGTATATATTATTTCTATATGTTTGTTTCTTTTAGAGTTGAACCATTGAGCTAATTAGCTTTTGGAATCAAAGAATTATAACAAACACTTCAGCAAAGACTGAGCTTCAGTGTAATTATTCTCAGTTACCCCAGCAACAGCTTTCTTAGTTTAACAGTAGAAGTGAGTGCAGTTTTCAGTTAGACGGTATGGTCTTTAAGGCTCACATTTTGGGGCTTAATTTTTTAATTCATTAATACTTCCAGAAATAATCTCAGCACCCATAGCACAGTGATTATGGCTCTGGCAACATGCACTGAGCCTGGCAGGTTCAAACACGGCCCTGGCCAGCTAAATGACAATGACAACCGCAAGAAAAAAATAGCCAGGGGTGGCGCCTGTGGTTCAAAGGAGTAGGGCACTAGCCCCATATATAGGAAGTGGCAGGTTCAAACCTGGCCATGCACCCCCCAAAATAGCAGGGTGTTGGGCACCTGTACTCCAACCTACTCAGGAGGCTGAGGCAGGAGAATCACTTAAGCACAAGAGTTTGAGGTTGCTGTGAGCTATGACGCCACAGAACTGTACTGAGGGTGACATAGTGAGACTCTGTCTCAAAAAAAAAGAAGAAGCTTTGTTAAGGCATAATTTTGAGCCAGTACAATGCTGTCTTGACCACTATGGCCTTGTAATACAGCCTAAAATCTGGTATGGTGATATCCCTGGTTGTTTCTATTACTAAGAACTGCCTTAGCTATATGGTTTTTTTTCTGGTTCTATACAAAGGGCAGAATCATTTTTTCCAAGTCTTGAGAGTAGGATTTTGGCATTTTAATAGGGATGGCATTGAATTGGTAAATTGCCCTGGGAAGTATAGACATTTTAACAATGTTGATTCTTCCGAGTCATGAGCATGGTTTGTTCTTCCATTTGTTAAAGTCCTCTGCTATTTCCTTTCTTAGGGTTTCATAATTTTCTTTATAGAGGTCTTTGGCCTCTTTTGTTAGGTATATTCCTAAGTATTGCATTTACTTTGGGGCTATGGTGAAGGGAGTTGTGTCCCTAATTAACCTCTCATCTTGTCGGCGTATACAAAGGCAACTGACTTGTGGACATTGATTTTATATCCTGAGACATTATTGTATACTTTAATGACTTCCAAGAGACTTGTGGTTGAGTCTTTGGACCAGCATAAGATCATATCATCAGCAAAAGGGAGAGTTTGACCTCCCTTTAGTTTGACCACAAAGATAGAGACATAGATACTTGGAATCATATAGAAAACCTGGAAATGAAAACAACAACTTACAGCCACCTAATCTTTGATAAACCAAACAAGAGTGTTCACTAGGGGAAAGACTCCCTATTCAGTAATGGTGCCTGGAGAATTGGATATCCACGTGTAAAAGATTGAAACTGGATCTGCATCTTTCTGCACTCACAAAAATTGACTCAAGATGGATAAAGGACTTAAATTTAAGGCATGAAATGATAAAAATCCTCAAAGAATTGGAAAAACACTGGAAGTTATCGGCCTCCGGAAAGAATTTATGAAAAAGACTGCCATGGCAATAGCAACAACAGCAATAATAAACACATGGAACTTAATTAAACTTAATTTTGACATTGAAAAAGTTTAATAAAAGTAAAATGTTTCCATTATCAAATAAGTTTGGGAAGCACACACACACTTTTTAATGTATTCTGCAATGATTCATAAGGACTATAAGTATGTAAAAACTTGAGGAATCAAGCCTGACATGAAGCCTATCTAAAATCCCCAAATCCAAGTGATCAAAAAATGTTTTTAAAGATATGAATAGCTATTAGCAGTTGGAGGGGCACCCATTACAGTTTGGAAAATGCTGCTTTAAATATCAAGGTCTACTTGGTTATTGTTCTGTCCACTTGAGGCACCAGTATTTTGACTTCAGTCATCAAATCCATTCAGCTAGTTCATAAATCTTCTCAACATACTATGCGAAGAGATTGCTTAATTTGGAAATTTATATATAAGAAGTAGTTGAGAATTATTGATTATTCAATTAGATGGAGAACAATGTATAATTTTCCATTTTGTAATAAAACACTGAGACAAGGTACCAAGGATTCAATTAAATTAAAAATGAGCTTCAGTAAGGAATTACTGAAATCCTTCAGTAAGAAATTATTGAAATCCTATAGCTAAGTGAATTATTTCTGCTGCATCTACTCTATTTTTAATTTATTTTCTTTCATAGTTACTAGGCTATTGGCCAGCAATGTACAAACAAGTATCAAAACAGGTTTTTACTGTCACGCTCAATTTCCTTAATCCATTCAGTTAGATGAAAATATCCCTCATCTTTTTATCTGTAATCATGTGTACTTTATCAAAGTATTTATCCTACATTATTCATCTATTTACATTTATGAATTCCCTATTTTTCTGTTCTCATTAGATTGCAAACTCCTTTATTTTTTAATAAGAAATAAATGGAATTTTTGCTTTTCATACAACTTATAATAATCTAGTGGGATATACCTCAATGTTTTCTTTTTGAAAATTAGGCCTCCTGAAAGATATGTTTTTCTTCTATTACTTAATATACAAGTTATGGTAATTACATTTAAGATTTAAGTATGGATTATAGATAATACAGAAAAATATACCCATGATTTTTGTTAGTGATCCAATTTTCAAATATAGTCTCGCACTTCTGTGACCCTTTCTTTCTGCTTTCCCCCCGCCCAGATATAGCTAAGATCATAGATTTGTTCTTTATTATTACCACTTATTTCTTCATAATTTTCTACAAATGTGCATATTCCCCAAGCATTGTGCAAAGCTGCATTTTTTATAAATAAAATAGACTGGTGCATTTTTCTTCAACCTGTTGATAGTACCTCATATTTGTGCAGTTTATTTATATACTTAACTTTAGTTTATTGGTTTTTATTGCTAAATAGCATTAAGTTACATGCACATGCTAAAATTTATTTAACTATCTTCCTCTTAACAAAAGTAATTTATATTAAGCTATTTACTTTGTCTTTTAACTTTTCATTTGTTTATATATCTATATAACATATAGATATAAAAATATATATATACTCTTTATAAACATCACTGTTCAAATACTCATGTACATACCTCCAATGCACATTTGTGAGAGTTATCTTGCTATGAAGTGAAATTGTCAGAGTGGAATTTTCAGGATTATAAAGTATGTCTTCAAATTTATAAAATATATTTAAATTGGCAATGTTGTAGAATTATTTTCTGTGTGATTGTATTTTTTATTTGAAATCTAAAATCTGTATTTGTCTTGGGAAAAAAAGGTTCATAGAGACAGAATTGACCCCTTCCCTACCTGAGCATACATAGGAGAATGTGTGTCCTTAACTGTACTCCATGTAAAATGCCTTTAAATATAACTAAAAATTAAGATAAAACTTAATAATATATATTAGTGGAGACATAGGGTTTTTGTGTATAATGTATAAGCAAGACATATGTAACCTGCATATTTTTATTATAGTAAACATGTTGTGAATTTATGGGTTATGAAGGGTCAAATTATTATTTGTGGAGTGAAGGGAGGATAAAATAAAAGAGCCTCAAAATAAAACGATTTATTAAAGACAATATTTCACATACATTATTCAAAACTTGCCTGTCAATACAAAGCCAAAATACAACCTACTTTAAGGGAAAGGGACATTTTTGGAAGCCTCATCCAATAGTTTGAACTTCTTTCAAAAAGAAGTTCTTTATGTACCTGGTGCTTTCCTCTATTGAGTATTTATTAAAGTTAAGTGTTGAGTAAAATCTATGTCTTGTGTGAGTCTGCTTTGACTGTTTAGTTTAAAATTCCCTTAAAATGAAATGATTATGTATCTGGTACTTACTTGTGTTGAATTTTTTGTAAAGTTAGGTGTTGGGTGAAATTTAACTTGTGTGAGTCTGATTTGACTGTTCAGTCTTTGGTACTAATGCAGAATCTATTTCTACTCTGTTATTATCTCTCATGGTGGCTTATATTTTCTTGCATGCTATAGAATTTTTATTGTGAAAACAGATTTTGCTAATATATGTGAGAAACTTAAAATATTTGAATATCTTATGTTTTTAATTACATTTAATCCATTAATTAAAACTGTGAAAAATTAAACCAAGAATAAAATATAGAATTATATGGGTTACCTTATGAATTCTTACAAATGTTTTAACAAGAAATGATACCAAACTCGAAAAGCTCATGATTTATGGGGAACTTAGTCAAGTACTTAGAATAATTTTGCTTCATTAGTGGGGAATAACTAGTCCTCAAGTACATTCTGTTTAGGTGCTGATTAACATATCTTAACATCAAAACCCAAATAGAATAATGAGATAAGCTCAAAAATATTTAAAGGAATACAAAAAGTATGCATTAACCAACAAGGTAATATCACTTCCATACCGGACATGAGTAGTAAAATACAACATATATTAGCCCTAAATCTATTGAAACCTACCCAGAACTGTCAGATATTAGGATTAATGGACAAGGACATTTAAACTTAGCACAATTATGCTTTATGTGTTTAAAGAGTTAAATCTAGCCAAGGAAGAAAAAATAATCAAATTCCTAGTTCTGGAGATGAAAAGTACAATGTATGACATAAAAAATACTCTGGGTGGATTTAGTTATAGATTTGACTCCACAGAATAAACAATTAGTAGATATGAAGATATAGCAAAGATATCCAAAATTAAACATATAGCAAAAGATAATTAAAAAAATGAAGTGCATTAATGATCTGCAACATAACTTTGGCCAAATATATGTATAATTGGAAGAGAAAAGAGAGAAACAGAGGAACCTAAAAAAAATGTTCAAATAAATAATCTTAAATCTTGCCAAAAATGGGAAGAACTATAAACCCATTGAGGGGGAAGAGTTAGTGAACTCAAGAACACAAGAAAGCAATTGAACTACAGAAGACACATCTTCATTAAATCGCTTAAAACCAGTCCAGAAAAAAATCTTTAAAGTAGCTAAAGAAAATGGGCATGCTGTACACAGCATAAAAATGAAGATCTCACTGATTTCTCATAAAAACACAATCACAAGATAGTTACTTAAAATATTGAAAGAAAACAAAATCAGTCACAAATTTCAAATGGCAAAAGTATTTTTCAAAAATACAGGTGAAATGAAGACATTTTCAGACATACAAAAACTGAAAGAATTCATCATCAGTGCTTTTGCCCTGCAAGAAATGTTAAGAAAAGTTCAAGCACAAGCAGATGATGTCAGATGGAAATACGTATCTGGACCAAGGCTGGGGGAGCACTGTGTATGATAGCTACATGGGAGGATTTATGAGAATTCTTCAAGTCTTTAAATCTCTGTAAAACATAATCAACAATGTTGAAAATGTATTTTGGGATTTATAACATACTTATACATAATGTATTAAATTAATATCATAAAAACCAATGGGAGAAATGGAAATGGTTAAGTTTTTATCTTATATGTGAAATGGTATAATAGTGTATTCATGTAGATTGTGATAAGTGAAAGATAAATGAAATAAACCCTAAGGCAACCAAAAAAATATTAATAACAACAGAGACTTATATAGCTAACAACCCTACACAGGAGATAAAATGAAATCATAAAAAATCCAATCACAGGAACACAAACAGATGGGAAAAGAGAAAACAAATAAAATATAAATGTCCTAGAGATCCTTATTATAAGACATTCACTTTAAATATAAGGATGCAAAAAGATTAGAAGTAAAAGGAAGAATAAAGGCAAACATGCTAACACTGGTGAAAAACAAGCTAGAATGATGTATTAACATATATTAGATCAAAGACTATTACTGAGAATTAAAAAGATTACTGAATAATGACAGATATTTCAAGATAACATCATAATCCCAAACATTTATGCACTTAACAATAGAAATACTTAAAACAATATTAGAACTTCTTGACATAGAATTTCATGTCCATGAAACAAGTATCAATAACTTTGTTTGAATCATATAAATATGTTCTCTGAACATCCTGGAATTAAACTATAAACCAATCACAGAAAAATAACTAGAAATTTTCAAATATTTAGAATTTAAGTAGTATATTTATAAATAACTTAGAACCAAAGGAAAAAATCAAAAGGACAATTAGAAAGTAATTTTAAATAAAATTCATGAAGTTTCTCTCCAGCAATATGTAGAATAAAATATGAAATAATTATGGGTAAACCTGACAATTAATGTGCAGGTCCTGCACGCTGAAAACTACAAAAAATTTCAACGAAAAGTAAACAGGACCAATGTTTCATTATTGTCAATGTATCAGGTTTTTCCAAATTGATCTGTTGATTCAATACAAAGATAATGTAAAGTCCAGGAGGGTTTTATAAAAATGTGTTTTGAGAAATTGAAAAGCAATTTAAGAAGTTTATATGGAAACGCAAAGGATGTACAATAGGTAAAACTACATTTAAGAAAAAGAAAGGGCAATTATGAAAGATTAACCCTACTGACTTCAGAATCTATTATAAAGCTACTGTAATCAAGACAGTGTGTCTTGTCATCATGAGGACCAAATAGATTCATGGGACAGAATAGAGATCCTGGAAATAGATACGCACAATTATAAACATCTGGCTTTGACAAATATACACATGTAGTAGCCTGGAGGAAGGTAAAGAGGCTTACAAAAGAAAATTTGGGAGTGGTAGATATAGTCGGGATTTTATTGTGAAGATATTTTCACTGGTGCATACATATATCAAAATATTATTTTTTTCTTTTACTTTAGGTTGCAGTTTACTGTGCATTAATTATATTTAATTAAAAAAAAAAAAGAAGGAAGATTTTGCCACAGAATGAAGGAACAAGTGTTTAAATGTGGTAGTTTACGGATGATTGTCAATTATCACTCTTCTCATTGAGAAATTAAGTTTATTTTTCCTCTGCTGGGTCAGACAAAGTATGTCAGAATGAGGCTCTGCCAAGTCCAAACACAGCCACTAAGGGAATAAGGAAACTCTATTTCCTTTCCCTGGGAACATACGGTCTGGGAGAATCCAGCTACTCTGTGAGGACTCCAACACCCTGAGGCTAACGTTCAGGGGAAAAGACAAAAGTAGCCACATGGAGAGGCTGCTAAAGACAGAAATACATACAGACAGAAATGACTATCCAGACACTATATATTCCAGCCGTTCTTGAAAATCAAAAATTAAAAAGCAGAGTTTTATCCCCTGACAGTGGGATAAAACGTTCCTAACGCCTGTCTCTGACTGAAGTCTTACATCAGAATACAGAAACATCATTTAATAATCAACAAGACAAAGACCACTGGATAGAAAAACAACGGCAAGAATCTTTAACAAAACATCACAGGAGGATATGTAAATGGTTACTGAACATATTAAAGGGTGATCAACTCCATTAGTCATCAAGGAAATGCAAAGCAGACCACACTGAAATGGGTTTGCACATCAGCCTAATGGTGAGAATGAAGAAGGCAGAGTCACGTGTTGGAGTGGACATGGGGCAGACGAAAATCTCACATTCTGCAGAGAGGAGTAAAAACGGGTGTATCCTGTTTGGCGTTATTTACTAGAGCTGTGCATATGCAAAATCTATGACCAAAGATGGATACACAATAGAAACTTAGATACACAGTGTCCTTATGTCTACAGTTTATGCATTAGAATGTTCATAGCAGCAGTAGTCGCCATGTTAAAATGGAATTCAGCAAATGCCCATTTAAAATAGCATGAAGAAATAAATTGTGGTATTGGGCAGCACCTGTGGCTAAAAGGATTAGGGTGCTGGCCCCGTGTGGCCAAAAAATGCAAAAAAAAAAAAAAAAAAAAAAATGTGGTATATACTATTATTAGAGAGAGATGATAATGAATGATTTTAACTAATCATCATAATACCAATCCCAGCAATAAAATGTGAGAGTAGAAAACAGAGCAGTTGTTTACACTGAAGGATGCAGGGATATTTTTCTTTTTTTTATTAAATCATAGCTGTGTACATTAATGCAATCATGGGGTACAATGTGCTGGCTTCATATACAATCTAAAATACTTTTATCGAACTGTTCGACATAACCTTCATGGGATTTTCTCGTTTATTGTATGAAAACATTTGTATTCTGCATTTAGTAGGTTTCACCTGTACCCTTCTAAGATGCACCATAAGTGTGATCCCACCATTTACCCTCTCTCCACCCACTCTCCCCCTACCCTACCCTCCTTTGCCCTTTCCCCAGATTCTGATTTTGATTAAAATAAGTCAGGAGAGTTCTCATGGTAGTCTTGGAGTTCCAAATGTTTTTAATCACTTGCAAACATGAAGGTTTGGTTTGTGGAGTCCTGTGAGTTTTGACAAATGCATAGAGTCTTGAATTCACTATTACAGTATCATACAAACCAGCTTTGCCACTCTAAAAAATATCTTGTGTTTTCCTGCTCGCATTACCCCCTCCTGTACCCCTGACAACCACAGTTATTTTACAGTCTCCATAACTTTATGGAATCATATAATATGAAATTCTTTTACATAGGAATCTTTCATTTAGTGATATGAATTTAAGATTCATCTATGATGTTGCATGGATTGATAGCCGATATTTTATTGCTGACCAGTCATAATTCATTGTATGTGTATTAAAAGTCTTTTTTATTAATTGACCTGTTGAAGGACAATTTTGGTTGCTTACAGATTTTGGTGGTTATGAAAACGCTGCATCCAATTGCAGGTTTTGATATGGACATGAATTATCATATCAGTTAGGTAATTGTCCAGGAACGCAATTGCTGGATCATTCAAAATAATGCTTAAGTTTAAAAGAACTTCCTAACTATAGTGCAAAATGTCTGTATATTTGCATTTTCACCAGTGATTAATAACAACAGTTCCTGTTGCTTCTAATTTTCACCACAAATTGGTTTTATAATTGGTATCGTCAGTTTTGGAGTTTTGGTCATTATAACAGGTATATAGTGGTATGCCATTGTTATTTCAAGTTACATTTCCCTAATGACAAATTTTGTTCAATATCTTTTTCTATTGCTTATTTGCCACTTTATAGCTTCTTTAATGAAGTACCTTTTGCCCAATTTTTAATTGTTTAAAATTTTCTTATTGTTGTGTTTAAAGACTTCTTCATATATTCCAATAGTTTTATTTAGTTATATCATTTGAAAATATTCTCTATTTAAGTGTATGCTTTGTCTTTTTATTTTCTTAACAGTGCCTTTCACAGAGAAAATATTTTTTTTCCCAGTGGTAAGATAGGAAATTTTAGAAATTAGAAAGGAATACAGAAGAAGTAAAAAGCACTAGAGCTTCTGGAAGGGGGAGAAAATATTTTTAATTTTAAAGATGTTCAACTTACCAATTTTTTTCTTTCATACGTTGTGCTATTTGTACCGTACCTCTAAAGTCATCACCAAACCCAAGTTCACACAGATTTTCTCCCACTTATTTTTCTTGAAGTTTTATAGTTTTGCATTTTATATTTAGGCAATTCAAATATAACTTTAACTTTTTTGGTAAGATTTGAGATTCATTTTTGTCCGTAGGAACTTTCATATTCTCCAATATCATTTATTGAAAAGATGATTGCTTTTCCTGCATGCATTTCATATTTCAATAAATTTCTTTAAAAGTAGTTCAACCTATAAGCAACTATGAATTCATTAATTTCAATTTATCAAATTTTTATTTAACAAAGTGCATAATGCTCATCATGGGTCTATGTTAATAGAGAAGATGGAAAGTAGACATTTGTATTGTCTCAATCTGGGAAAAAAGGAATAATATCTGTAATGTAAATAGAATTCATACAAATTAGAAAAAGAATAGCAATCTGGTTAAAAAAATGTCAAAAGTTTTATGCAGAAGTTTGTGGAATTGTAATCTTAAACTTTCAAATGTAATAAGGGAGATGATAATTAAAATAGCCATGAGCTATCACATTACTAAGCCTAAAAAAATAATTGAATATTGCAAAATGTGTGAGGATATGAAGATATAAATATTCCCAGATACTGAAAATTGGATCACATTTTGAAGCAAACTTTGGCAAACTGGGTAAAAGTGATTTGTGCATATCCTACTTAGGACTTAAAAATTCTACTCCTGGTATTATTCAGTGGAAATTCTAACACAATACTATAAATGAATACATGTGAGGATTTTCTTTATCCTATTATCTGTGGTTTCAGCGACTTAAAATGTAATCTGAGTGCCCTTTGGTGGGAAATAAAATGTAATTTCCAAGCCTCAGATGTATCTGCTGTTGTCACACATGATCACATGTGAGATTAAGGAAAACTTTGAAATAACCAATCAGATATTGTTCTAATTGTTATTCTAATTGTACACAAAGCAAGATACACAGGCTTTAATTGATACTACAAGAAAAGCATGAGAAGCAAAACACAGTACTATTGCACAGGTTCAATTTCACACTCAAAAAGTCACTTCTTTGCATTTACCGAGAAATTTGGCAACTGGCTCTCCATCACAATTCCTTCCAGTAGTATGCCAATAATGGACTGCTGAAAACACAGGTTCTAATATCTAACCCAATTCCAAAATGAGGCAATCAAAATTTTGACTGGCAATCACCACCTTCACTCATGCATATTACCCTGTGAAATCTTCTCTCTCTACTTCATTACATTTCTTTCTGACATCCCCATGCTTCAGTCCATTATCTCAAACTTAATATTTCACTGAACACTTTCAACATTATTTTCAATCATTGCCCTTATCTTCTATTCTCCTTCACTATCGCTCTGTCAGTACAAGGGCAATCCTTTTGTCTTTCACTATCACTCTGTCAGTACAAGGGCAATACTTTCGTCTGATGATATTTTTAAGTCTTCTGCTGCTTCCCATGCCCTGAGGAGTGAGAGGTAACATGGCCATTCAGTCACAATCTGTACACAAATACGCTCTTCTATACAGACAAACTCTGTGCTGCGGTTCTGCATTCTTCTCTTGAGCTGCTTCCCAATGGTAATTTGAACTTTAATAATATTGTTTTATTCCATAAAATTGAACTTCAAATGTTCATAAACTATACCTTGAAACATTCACTTCTCAGATATGAATGTGCTTTGACTTGGCACCTCTACCCCAGGCTGTAGCTTCTTAAGGTCTAGTTTTTCTCCCCATTCTACATCACGAAACCATGTTTTACCTAGGGGAAATTCCTCTCACAAAGAGGGTGGAAGCTTATGACAGTGGTTAAAAAATATATCATGTATATGTATCACGTGGCATAAACACTATTGTTTCATGCCATATTTTATTAGGTAAAGCAAGTCACGTGGTCAGGCCCACTGATGCAGATTAGAGAAGTTCCTGCCACCCAGACTGAGGCCAGGCCACGGTGCACAGCAGGGAAGGATGAAGACTAGGCCAGTGTTTCCACCTGCCATGAATTCGAAAAGCATGCAGACCCCTATTCCTGTACACCAGCAGTTCTCTTTGCCTCAATAGTCTTTCAACACTACATTTATCATCTTCCAAAGCCCTAATCATCATTAAATATGCAGATAAGTATTATTTTCTGTAAAGCTTTTTTTCTTTTCAAACAGGCAGGCTAAATGTATTCTTTTCTTTTGCTACCATAGATAGCACTTTATACGTTCTTTGGCAGATGGTTAATGAAATCATTAAATGCTGAAAAAGTACTATTTATTCATGTACCTGATTCCTTCAATGATCAAATACAGTATCTTTTAGGTTTGAAAATAGATATTTCCTTTGCTGGGCCCATAGTATGCACCCATTGAAAAATGTTTAAAGATTAGTTAAATCTAATTCCTTCTATATGAATGAACATATATATGAGATACAAAATTATCAGCAAAGGAGAATAGAAGATAAGGACAAAGATTGAAAAATTATATATATATATATATATTGAAAAATATATATATAAATCTCATATATATATAAATATATATGAGATGTAAAATCATATCTGATATATCTGGTCATATATGTGAGATATAAAATTTATGGATAAGAAGGCAAAAAAAAGTAGAGAGGAACTATTTTATATTTTTCTTCTGTAAGACCCAAATTGATGGTATTATTATTCTGTGTGATTTTTAAGGAAAAAAAAAAGGTCAAATATACCAAGGATGAAACAGTGGTTAACAGAGGCAGGAAAGAAATGGGGAGAGGTAGGTCACAGGATGCAAAGTGGCAGATACATAGAAAATAGCTAGTGTATCTGACTACAGGTCAAACATTGCATGTTAGTGATTTTTGTTAAACAAATGGATGGATCTGCTGTTGTCACACACAATCACATGTGAGATGATAAACTATGGTAATTGACTTCACTATAGTAACCATTTTGCTTTCAATATGTATCTCATGATTACATGTTGTAAACCTCAAGCAGACACAATAAAAGTTTTTTCAAATAGTATATATCAGTGATTATAGTCTGTCTTTAAACTGATATAGCAATCTCTGAGAATAGAACAATTTGTACAAATGCAAAAAGAGAAGTTTTATATATGTGGAAAGCTGCCCCCAAATAGATTAGATACTGGACAGAAAGACATGTTAAAATACAAGTAGAGAGATGATTATGGCAGCTTACCTTGAAACTTCAATTTTCATTACTCAATAAGATAAATTCAACTCTTCTTACTTATCCTAACTTTTGTTGAGGCTAAAATAATGAGAAAATAAGCCTACACATTTAACATCAAAAATAAAGGCAGAAAACAGCAAAATAAAATTATGGAGAAATTAGGAAATCAATAATATTCAGAAATTTTAGTTTATGCTTGTTTAAACAGAGAAATGCACCTAGGTTGGTTTTCTATGGAAAGATAATAAAATCTAGGGCACCATGGATAAAAGACAGATTCGAGATGGGGTGCAACTACATCTATCACTGAGGTAGTCAAGCTGGCCTGTAACTAAGGGGAATAACTGGTCAGGTTTGTGTGTGTGAGTGTGAAAGGGAAACTTTTACATTAGTATGCCATGGAGATACGTAGAATGTATCTCTATGTATTTACTTTTCACTTTTAGACATAATTTAGTCCCATGCCTCAAAATATGCCACATTTACTTGAAATTTGTTCTTTTTTTTTTTTTTTTCTAACCAGTCTTCTGGAGAGCCTCATTAGCAATATTGACATTAAGGAGTGTATGAAATTTATTCATTATTTTTACAACGTATTATTTTTTCGAATTCCTTAAGGAGACAACAAAAATTTCTTTTTTGAGTTTTAAGTAACATATAAAATGGTTTTTCACAAAAAAGCTGTTTTACTTGAGTATTGAATCTGTGCCCACAAATAAATAGACTACATTGGGGATGCAAATCTATCAGTAAGTGAATTCAGTAAGAATCATGAAATTACTGGATTTGTGTTTCTAGACAACTTAGAATGGTGACAGTTGATTTGTTCCTGTAGTAAGGTGTCATATTTATTCCATTATAAGGTGAATATGTTACAATTACTTATTGATTTCAGCACATCTTCACATTATTTTCTTTTGTTACCAAATAAGACCTGTTTTTCTGTTTCTCTCTTACCCAACTATAAATTATTAATATATTCTTAATCCCTAAGCAAATTTTAGAATACAGCGAACTTCATGGAAAGCAAATAAATTTTCAATAAAAAAATACTAAAAAGTTGCAACTTATCATAACTACCAAAAAAAAATAATTCTTACTTTTTAAGGGAAGTAAAGAAGTGATACAAACCAGCAGCATCTCATTAAACTTAATTCTGAGGTTAGATATTTGCTATAAAAATTATTTTTATTGTCATGCTTTTGTGCCAAAATTCTCTATTTTGGTGAGAATTAACTGGAAGAACAATATAAGATGTTGCACATTCAAGTGTAAATGGAAAACAAAAGAGGTATACTGTGTTCGAGCTTTAGGGATGCTATAAAAAGTACCATTAGTTGCTAATCTATAAACAACAGAAATTCATTTCTCACAGTGTGGGATGCTAGGAAATTAGTGGTCAAGATTCCTGCAGATTTGGTGTCTTGGCAAGCTCCTGTTCATGGGTGTGGTACCTTTTCTCAGATGTGGAAGGTGCCTGGCAGCTCTCCGGATCCTCTTTCATCAAGGCACTAATGTCATCCATGAAGGGTCCTTTTCATGATCTAATTACTTACCCCAAACCCAACTTCCTAATATTAAATTGAGAATTTGGTTTCTACGCATGAATTTTGGAGGGACAGATTCAGACTGTAGCATACCTGATGAGTAAAACCGTTACATTGATCAAAATTTTTGAAGTTTTACTGAACATCACAATTACTTTTTTAGAAATAAAAGTCATTAGTTTGAACAAATAAGCAATATATATACACACACATACACATACAAATACAAATGTAGTATATATCTATATATATATACAACTTCAATTTTTGGTGACCAAATGACTTGAGAAGGAAAACGTCCTCATAATAGAAGAAACAATGTTGGCTATTTCTTAGGGAAACATATCATTTATACAATGATTCTTACTAGTCTGGATAGATCAATTTTATTTAACTATAATACAGTCATACTTGTTATGCAAACTAAGTTTTAATTTGCCAAGATTTTACAAAGCATATCTGTGTCAAAGACATGTGGTTATTTGAACATATTATATATATATCTGATCTATTCATCACAATATAAAAAGTAAAGATTTTGTGGTTATTGTTACTTTAGGGTTTTTTGTTATTTTCCTCATTTAATGTTCTTATAAATGTTTAGATTTATTTTAAAAATGTATACAGAGTTTTTGAAAAACCACAGTATATTTAGCTTAACCTTGGTATTAATCAACATAAGCAAATGAATAAAGATAATTCCATAAGGCGTATTGGATTATAATTTCCCATGAAAGACACATATGTGTTCTCAGGCTTCTAGTACTACCTTTATAATGGGTTAGAAACCCATCATTCTAGATATTGTTAAATTATATAGAGGTAAGCCTTGATAATATGAGCTAATTTGAAGGCACAAATGCTAGTAAATCAGATAGTTTAAAGTATTTAGTTATTTAGGAGGTCATTTGATGTAGGCCAATGACTCTAAATAGGTCTGAATCTAAAGAACACAGGTAATTATTTGTAAAGCTTTCTTTAGTCCTCGGACTTCTGCCAATGCCTCAGTTAGAATTGTGATGCGTAGGAGTGTAATAACCTATACTATGTCCTAGAATTACTTAGCTCACTCTCTGTCACGGTAAGGCCAAGTTACCAGTTGGAATAATACTTAATTCAGGCCCACGATGATGGACTGGAGAAACATCTAAAAGGACTGATTACCCAAGAATCACCATCTTACTGACTTCCCCTACTGTGCTCAATGATTCCTTTTCACTGAGTTCTCCCTTTCAAACTTAGGGGATCTTCCCTCTCTGCCACAGAGGGAGGGAACAGGGGTAAATATTTTTGTGGTCCTGATGGCCACCACTATTCTATATCTGTCAGTAAAAAAAAGAATCTACATATATTTTCCAAGAGTACACCTGGATAGAAGTAAGGTCCCACAGAGCACACTGCAGTCTGGTCAAAATTGGTGACTGTTTACCTGGATCATATACAGTGTTAAGCATTTGGCTACTCAATATTTCAAAAGTTAATCTAACATGTTTTGACTAGTGTCAACATTATGTACATAAGCTAATTTGTTTTATGCGTTTATCCAGAGAAATGAAAAGAAAAATATGGCAGATTATATGACGACTCTGACAACTTCTGTCAGGCACTGGATCCATCACACCACTCACTTTCCACTGGTTTTAATGTGAGCAAGCCCCACTTCAGGAGAGACACCTTCCCAGTGTACTGGGAGGTCTGCAGTACAGGAAGATGTCTCTCCTGCAGGCTCCCCTGCAATGGGACATAATCAAACTCTTACATGTTACTATGGTTTGGCTGCAGTTTATCCCCACCAAAACACATACTGAAATGGAATTATGTTGGGAGGTGGGGCCTTTAAGTGGTGGATTGATGTCTTTAACATGTACCTGGATTAGTTAGTACTCGTGAGACTTGTGAAACCAGGTTGAGATAACGTGCGTCAGCCTTCTGTGTCCTCTGTCTCTTTTGCACACACGTGCTTCTGCTCTTACCATGTGATACCTTCTGCCATGTTAGAGTGGAGGACAAGGCCCTTGCCCGATGTGCCCGACTCATCTTGAGCTTCCCAGCTTCCAGGACCATCAGGTAAATAAACCTCCTTTCCTTTATGAATTGTCATTTCAGATATTCCATTACAGTTACCAAAAATGGACCAAGAAAATGGCTAGCAAGAAGTGGGGCTCTTGCTAATTATGATGCCTGAAAATGTGAAATCAACTTTGGAAGCATGGTGTGTAAAGGCTGGGAGAATTTGGAGGAGAAACCTCTGAATGAGACATGAAGGCTGGTTCTGGGGACTCAGAAGAAGAAAAGAAGACAGACAATGTCTGCAGCTTCATGAAGATCACTTCATTGGTCATGATCAGAATATGGAAATGTGGATAAGAAGAGGCATTCTGACAAGGTCTCAGATTGAGGAAAATGAGGAACATGTTATCAGGAACTAGAATAAAGGCCAAGCTTGTTATGAAGTGACAAAGAACTTGGCTGAGTTGTGTCGTGTCTTAGGTCTTTATGGAAGGTGGAATTTAAGAGTGAGAAACTAAGATGCATTACAGAAGAAATATCTAAAGTGACAAAGTTCTCAACACGTTGCATAACTTAATGCTACCTACAGTGAGTTACTACAGCAAATGAATGAATTAAGGACAGAGTTTAGGATTAAAAGGGAAGCCACATGCAAAAACTGGAAAATTCACAGCCTGGCCATGTAAAGAACAAAAATGAGTTATTTAATAGGAGAGAATCAGGGTATGACTGTTACCAGAGAGAATAAGAAGTAAGCCACATGTTCATTTTAAAGACAAAGAGAAAATGATCTCAAAGGCCTTTTAGAAGTGTTTGAGGCTGCTTCTCCAACCAATCACAAGCCCAGAGGCCTAGGATTACAGAATGGTTGTGGGGAGGGCGTGCTGCTCAGGGCTGCTTTGAATCTCTGCTCCCCACAGTGCAGTGATGGCTGCTCAGCTGCTCCAGCTCTGGCTTAGTGGCTCCAGGTGAAGGTTGTACCACTGCTCTAGAATGTACCAGCTGTTAACTTTGGTGTCACCACACCATGGCTCAAGGAGGCACAAGTATGGTTCCTGCTGCAACTTGCTTGGGCTCTAGCAGTGAGTTCTGATGTGATAATAATTCTGCAGGTGCACAAAATGTAAGAGCTATGAAGGAAAGGCTTCCCCCACTTAAATTTCTAAGGGCATTGCTGAAAGCATGCAGGCCCAAGCAGAGACTTTCTGCAAGAGCAATACTTAGTAGAGCCTTGAAGTGAGGCCAACACCAATGAGATCCAGAAATATAGAGCCACTGGCAGTATGCAATGTCAGCAGAGAGCTGAAAAGTGGGTGAATACAGCAAAGCCATAGCAGCCGGGTTGGTTGCCCCCATTTCCGGCCACCACCTCAGTGTTCTTGAAATGCTAATAGTCATGGAGCAAAAGGAGATTTTTCTTTAGACTTAACAATTAATGTTGTCCTGCTGGGTTTCAAGCTGCTTTGGGCCATTTACTCCTTCCTTCTTGTTCTCTCTTTTTTAGAATGGGAATGTCTACCCCATGCCTCTTCTGCCATTGTATTTTGCCATCCTGATAGCTTGATTTTAATGGTATAGGCTCACAGCTGCAAGGAGTTTTCCTTGAGCTGAGACATTGGCTTTTTGAGTTGATGAGATATTGGCCTTTTCAGTTGATGCTGGAAAAAGATTTTGGAATTGAATGGGATGGAATGATCAAATTTTCTAACTGAGAAGGACATGAGTTTTGAAGGGCCAGGGACAGAGTGCTATGATTTGAGGGTGATTTGTCTCTAACAAAACTCTGGAACTTCCTGTCATCCAGATAGTGAGCTATATAAACCACTTTTATTTATAAATCCCAGGTACTGGGGATGTTTGTATTCTGTTATAGCAATAGAAAATGAAACCGAGAGAAATGGTTATGTTTGAATTCAAGTGGATGTAAAAGTGAAACCATAATATATTCTGGGGATGAGAGAACTTGACATTTGTGTAAAAGAAAAATAAAATTCTATCTCCCCAACTGAATAGACTCCCTCTTGGCTAAGGGGACTCGATAAAAACTCTAAAAGTGACTTCTTGTTTATGATGAGGGAAAAGGAGGCAGCACATGCCATGTTTACTCCTCGCTTTGGGAGTTTAGATACAACCGAGCACCATTAAAGTCATAATGGAAGTCAAAAGAGGAAACAGACTGTGTCACAATAAGACACTAGAGTATAGTAAAACGGTTTTCTTTTCTTCTGGGCAGATACTTAGTAATGCTTGTGGAATCAAATGGAATGTCTACTTTTAGCTCTTTGAGGATTCTCCATACTTCTTTCCATGGGGGGTTAATTAATTTGTAGCCCCCCAGCAGTGTAAGAGGGGGCCCTTCTCTCCACATCGAGAACAGCATCTTCAGCTTTCAGACTTTATGATTTTGGCTAGTCTCACTGGGGTTATCAGCAGTTCTCAACCTGTGGGTTGTGACCCACAGGAACTGTATTAAAGGGCCATGGCATTAGGAAGGTTGAGAACCACTGGGTTAGGTGAATCTCAATGTGGTTTTGATTTGCACTTCTCTGATGATTAGGGATGATGAGCATTTTTGTGTGTATTGTCCATTCTTCTGTCTTCTGGAGAGAAGGTTCTGTTCATATCTCTTGGCCATTTGTAAATGGGATTGTCTGCTCTTTCTTATTGATTCGTTTAAATTCTCTATAGGCTCTAGTTATCAGCTTCACAGCATGCAAATATCTTCTCCCATTCTGAAGATTGTCTGTTAGGTTTGGTTGTTGTAACCTTAGCTGTGCAGAAGCATTTTAACTTGGTCACACCCCATTTATTTATGTTTGGTGGTAATTTTTGCAATTGCCAACTGGGTTTTCTTCATAAAATCTTTTTTTCCAGGCCAATATCAACACATGTTTTCTCAGAGTTTCTTCTAGAGTTTTTATTGTTTCATGTCTTAAATTTAAATCTTCTATCCAGTTATAGTCAATTTTTCTAAGTGGTGAGAGGTATGTGTCCAGTTTCCATTTTCTACATACGGCTAGCCAGTTTTACCAACACCACTTATTAAACAGGGATCATTTCCTCCAGTGTATACTTTTGTTTGATTTGTCAAAGAACAGGTGGTGACATATGGCTGGTTTCATCTCTAGGCTCTCTATTCATTTATCACAGCTTAATTCACAATCGTTAAGATGTGGAATCAACCCAATTGCCCATCAATGCATGAATGGATTAATAAACTACTGTACGTATATACCACAGAATACTATTCAGCCATAAAAAAATAGAGACTTTACATCTTTTGTATTTACCTGGATGGAGTTAAAGAATTTCCTTCTTAGTATAGTATCACCAAAAAGGAAAAGCAAGTATCCAATGTACTCAATACTAGTATGAAACCAATAGATAAACAACTACACATCCACAAGAGAGAAAACCAATTAAATTCAAGTGAGGGGAATGGAAGAGGAGGGAAAAGGAAGAGCGTAGGGTATTGGTAAATAGTCACCTAATGTGCACCGTGGAAGGCTTTGCCACGCAACCCCGTGGGTTCAGGGCTCAACTACAACTTGAATGTTACCCAACAAATGCAAACAATGTAGCCTAATTAATCTTAAATAATAAAAAGATACTAAATTATAAGCAGGACTTAAGAGCTTCGAAGACAAAGGTTAAATGATGCCTTTAGGCCATCGATTTGTTTAGCAAATGACTTTGAGTTAGTGTATCATAGCTTGCTCTATCTTTAGTAGATTTCCTTAACTTAATTTAAATATTACTTTTTATTGACTGTAAAGCATTATTTCTTTAACTGATTATAGATAAAAAAGTCTCTGAACCTACCTATTACCTCTAACCTGTCCCTTCCCCATTTGAAATGTCCTACCCTTTTCCCTAAAATGTACAAAACCAAACTGTGACCTGGTTGCAGTGGGTACATTCTCTCAGGTCTTCTTGATACAATGTTTTCCAGGCCATAATTACTCATATTGGCTCAGACTAAACTTCTCTAAATTATTTTACAGAATTTTGTTTCTGTTGCATTTATGAACAGACCAAAAATTGTTATATAATCTCAGAGTTGGTGGCAAAAACTTTAACAAAAATAGTTGAAATTATTGTTTAGAAAACAATCCTGCTGTAGAAAACAATTCAAATTACATGGTTTTTATGTATTAGTACCACATTTGCACTTTTTATGGCAACATGCCCTTTTAAAGTAAGTGGGAAAATGACAATATAGAAGGTGGTTTTATACATAAGTGAGCTGGGGATTGAAAAATGTGCCCGAAGTTTTCCTCATTTGTTGGGATGTTAAAACTTATTCATCATTAATGAATTTTTTTTTTATTTATGGACAAACATAAGCTTTGAAATCACCAACATTTTCTTCTTTCCTGCTAATTATGAGAGACATTGTGGGTTAGATAATCTAAGAACTAGCTATCCCAACGTGTTCTCAATTGCTAATCTTGATATATTAAGGCAAAAACAATAGATTAAGTATATATATTCCTGTTTGGCATTTAGCTTAGGTTTGCCATGGCAGACTAGATGATCATATAAGAAGTCTGCTTGAAAGTTTTATGGATATTTTTTCTTTCTCATTGATAAAATGAGATGTCTGAGAGAAAGCCCCATTTTCTGCTGGCCCCTCCCCCTCAATGCCTGAGAATGTCTTCACTAGTCACAATTCCAGGATCTGAAATCTACTTGCAACCACGGAACAAAATCATTGGGGAAGACAAGAAGAATTCCTAGATTTTTTGTATTATTAACCAGCTGAATACACTCTCAGAATAGCCTGCCTCTGAGCTTCTTTTTAAATGAGAAAAGATAACTCTCCCCACTTTGTCTAAATCCCTACTACTTTTATTTGTTTTCATTCACAAACATTGCTAGTTGATTCGCTGTTGTCAGGAACACTTAAAATTAAAACTGTCTCTGTAAGCATTTGGGTATTTTGCTGAAACAGAATCATGATTTTGTAACAATTTCTGAGAAACTATAGTTAATTCCATGAATCAGTATCTTCCTTCAGGGAATTCATTTTAATTACATATATATGTATCGTATATATGTGTGTACATATAGAACATATATGTAATATGTATGCAATAATAAGTAATATATAGATAATAGCAAGTTAATATTAAAGATTTATCAGTATACATTATATTCATTACAAATACTATTGCTTTCCCTACTGATTTTGTATTAAAAAGAGACCTATGCTCTGTTTGGAAGAAATTGATCAACATGAATCAAAGCACTACTTTAATTGCCGATGGCATATTTTATAATTGCATTGGTAATATTAAAATACAGAAGAAATCCACAATACTTGATTTAGAGCTTATTGATCTAGCACCTCTTAAATTATCATAGTGAATTTTCTTTGCCCATAGTAATGTACCATTGTGTCTTTTAAAAGTGAATAATGATTTTTACAATACAGAAAACAGCCTCTTTTATCTCTGCCACTCGTCTGGATTAGGCTAAGGTTATGTAGTGAAGCAAAGGATGAACTAGACTAATCCAGGTTCTGTGTGTAAGCTCCCAAAACATTTTCACTTAAAATTTTTATAAAGTATTTTACATTTGTTAGAACATTTATTATTTCTAAAGGCTTTCACATATATTACCATATCAAATCTAAGAAGAATTTTAGTTTGTTTGCAATATTAGCTCTATTTTTTGGGTGAGGAAGTTAGAATTCAGAGATACCAGTCACTTGCTGAAGCTTGTGTAATTAATCAATGGCAAACCCCGGCTTGAATTCAGCTGACTACTGGGCCCTTGATCATTTTCAAAGCAAAACAATATATATGAAGAAATTATCAATAGAGCTTTCAAGATTTTCTCCTTTTCTTTGACTTGGCATTTTTGCTATGGTGCATTGGTTTGTAGTTTTCTTTGTATTTACTGTGTTTGAAGTTTGTTTTGATTGCTGGATGTGTACATTACTGTTTTTTCATTAAATTAGAGAATTTTTCAGTCATTATTTCTTGAGTTTTTGCTGGCCCTCTCATTGTCTTCTGGTGGTCCCATTACAAGGATGTTTATGTGCCTGAACAGTGTGTCACACTTCTCTGAGGCCTTTCTCTTTTCCTTGGCTTGCATATTCTCTATTAATCTACTTTCAGGTTTACTGATTCTTTCTTATACAAATTTAGATTTCATGTTTCGTTCCTCTATTTCATTTAGTTCATTATAATTTTTATTGTTATGACTTTACGACTCCATAATTTCCATATGATTCCCTTTTACAATCCATACCTCTTTATTGATAATCTCTGTTTGATGAACATTATCATTATACCTTCCTTTGCTTCATTAATGATTTTTTATTTTAGTTTGGTGAATATTAAAGTAGCCAATAGTCTTTCTATAACAAATCTGACATCTGGGCTTTTTACACAGGCAGTTTCTCTGGCTGCTGTGTTTTTCAGTGTATGGGTCATCTTTCCAAGTGTTGTGCTTTCAAACTTGAAATGACGCACGTACGCTGTAAGATTCTGAAGTGAGGTGGGTGTATTGAAAGGGTAAGATTATACATATTAAGAAACACATTAAAATTATGAAAAATATTAGAAAGCAAACAGAAGACTAGTTATAGGAAAATGTATACAAGTACAGTTCACTCATCAAGTCAGCACCTGACACTGTGGAACACGTCAGTAGTCAGGGTTCTGGCTGCCATGAGGTTTCCCCATAAGCCAGTAAGAAAGTTATATACAACCACAGAACATGTGGAATGCATCAGCAGGTAGGGTTCCATCTGCCACAGGTTTTTCCATAAGCCAGTTTTAAAAAAGTATATATTTGGCAGTGCCTGTGGCTCAAAGGAGTAGGGTGCTGGCGCCATATGCTGGAGGTGGCGGGTTCAAACCCAGCCCTGGCCAAAAACTGCAAAAAAAAAAAAAAAATTAAAAAAGAAAAGAAAAAAGTATATACAACTATAATGCACTCACCAAATTCAGAGAACACCTACACCTGGGCCCACAGGTTGGGAAGTCTCTGGAACAGCCAGCCAAAGCTCAGATTGGAATAGGTGCTGGGCGGTGCATCCACTCCATGGCTGAGACTTCAAAAGAACATCGCACAGGTACAACTCAAAGGTGAACTAAAAGCCTGGGAATGTTTATCATCCCTACTGGAAGAGTGAGCAAAGCCCCTGAAGGGAGTAAACTCCCCCCAGGCATCCCGATTCTTAAGGAAATTTGTAAAAGTGACCCTGGCTTTTATCCTGGGAAAAGGATGAGGTGCCGATTCAACAAGTTAACAAAAATGGAGTCACTATGTTAAGTTTGGTCAAAATCCTTGGTTTGCCTACAGCACGTCTTCTAATTTATTGGTGGCAACTGGACATTTTAGATAGAATTCTATGGCAACCGTGGATACTTGCTCCCTTTTCCCTCTGGAGATAGTCTTACTGTTTATTTGTTTAATGACTAACTGGAATATTTTTGTAAAATCTAATCTTCCATTCCAGTGGTCAGCCTCTCGAGGAGATGGACCTTTGAAATCTATTCCCACACTCACCTTCTCATGACAGCATCATTGGTGGGACTGAATTTTTTCCTGACCAGAGCCAGCTGTTAAATGCCATTAATTGCCTAATTGTTGGCCAATTGCTACATTATTTTTGCTAATTCCCTTGGACATAAGTTTCTCTACATACTAGTTTAATTACATTCCAGCTTTTTTGAAGGAATTGTATCTCAGGCCACTAATTGAATTTTATTCTGATGCCCAGAGGGTTCTTTCCAGGTGTCTTACTCCCCGGTTCTGTCCTGCAACTGGCCTATCTACAGTTTGTTCTGAGTCTTCAATCTCCTCCCAATTGCCTTTGACCACAACTTCCACTATCCTCGAGAGTACTTGTAGGCTTGAACTTCTTTACTCTTTATTGCAAGTGGTTATGTTTGGTAGAAAGAGGTTAGAGCTGTTGTTCTATGTTAGGTTTTTCCCCTCTTGGCACACATCTTAGAGCCAGAGCTCTGTAGCTGGGGGTGCAGGCAACGGCAACTTTGTCTCTGAGTGATATTCCTATTCTAGAAGCTATGGAGTTGGAAGGCACCGGTGCCCAGTTCCCTTGGCTTACCTCTTCTGGCAGGAAACAACCACCTCATAAGCTGAGTAAGGTTGACTGGAGCCCCTGGTTCTCAGCATGTCGCAGCAATGAGCCTTGTGTCCCACAAGTGCTTCACTTTGCAACTGCACTTGACGAGGAGCTTGTCTCAGAGCACATGGCTGAAGATGAGAAATGCTGACACCCTACTTCTCTCCGTGAGAAAACTATAGCTGGGCACGAAGGATAGAGGAACCCTGTGTTCCTGGCTGCGGGAGGTTGGAGGGGAGTCTCTGTCTCACATATTTGGGAGGAGGGTTAGAGTGAACATTCTTGGTTCAAATATCACAAACTGCTTCCATTCTCAAATTTGTGTAGATGTCATTAAAAAGATGTTGCCTTGTTTTCTGTCTCCTCCTGAGACAGACCGTTTGAAGATGCTTTAAGTGGTTGTAATCTTTTTTTTTTTTTCAAGGTTGTAATCTTTTTTATGTTTGGTTTCAACTGGGAGCAGGTCAGTCAGTAGAGCCCAGAGCACCTCGTACTATCAAGAAGTTGATCCCATTGCGATGCTTTTCATGCTTATTTGATGTTAGGGCTTAAGTGAAATGATTAGGATGTCAAAATAAAATCATGTTAATGAGTCACAGTTTTCCGTATACTACTGGTGTGAACGATGCAATTTGTTAACTTCAACATGCTTCTGTGCTCTCGGTGTAAGTGAAAATACGTGAAAATATAAATAGAACTCAATCTCTGATTACAAATATAAGTATGCAGATTTCAACTTATCTGTGAAAATTTAAATATACTGTAATCATTTCTGACAAAGAATGGTAACTATGGTAGGATAAATCAATTTAAATAACAGAAATTATCTTAAATGATAACATATATGTAAATCAGATATTTTATGCACACATTCGATATTTTCTTTTTCTCTCTAAACTTCTGGCAAACTTTTATCTTTCATTATTATACCTCCAATACTGAAGTAGAAGAAAAGAACAATAAATTATTCTATGGTCAGATTAAAATTTTGGGAAAAATGTATGTTTTAGAGATATGAAATCTCTACTGTGGAATAACAAAAGAGACTTTACTTTCAGTAAATAAGACCAACAGAAACTCAGCAGTTCCTTAATAATTATTCAAGAGGACAATTTGTATCTTATTTTCTTAAAATTTTCTAGTGGTAGTTTTATTTTCATAAATCTATATCTTAGGGCCAGGTGCTGTGCGCCTGCCCATCATCCTGGATTTAGAAAGACAGAGGTGGGAGCATCACTCAGGTCTGGGCAACATGGTGAGACCCCATCCCTACAAAAAAGAAAAGAAGAAATAAAATTTTTTAAAAATAAGTTCTTTAGCCATATTTTAGACTAACATAAACTTGAACTACATAATTCTGAATAAAGTATAAAAATTTTTCTATATATTAACTTTTCTATTCTGGTTAATCTTCATTTGAAAACAAAATAGAATTGCTGCATAAGATATTAGTATCATTGGATTAGATTAGTATCTACATTAATAAACATTTAGAGTTTGGTTTTTATAAAACATTTTATTTATATGATCTTATTTAAGTTTACCAACAATTACACAAGTTACCTTATTATGAGATATTATTTGTTTATTCAGCTCCCAAGAGATAATCACTATACATTTACACAAGGAGCATGGAATTGAGCAAGTTTTTTCTCAACGAGATAGTATTCTAGCATCTTGAAAAATTATATAATAGTATATTTTTGCCTTGAAAGGGAGCTAGGTGTAAAACAGAAGGGACAGGTATATGTGTCTATGCATATGTATATATATCAATCAAGTGGTTTTCTTGATATGTATAAGTGTACATATACACAGATATAAGTATTAAATAATTTTCTAATTAACATCCTAAATACATTGTAAAGGATGAACCACTGTGTAGCTTTATTGCACAGAAAGTGGAAAAAAGCAAGTCACAGTTTAGATGTAAATATAAACTAAACACAATTTAAATAGCTACCTTACCACTTCAGTCCTAAAAGCAATTGTCATTAAATAGCCAAAGATAAGTCAGTATGAGCCAAAAGTATTTGATAGCTAATAAAGGATATTATTTCCAATTTCCATAATATTACAATCCCACTTTTTATCAGAACCAATAAACATATTAAAATATTTATTCCACTGAAATTCAACATAACTATTTTGTTTAGTCACACTGTTTGAGGCCACATTAAATTGGCAGTTTTATTCAATAAAATCACCTCCCATAGCTTCAACTATTAAGGGGGAAAAAAAACTGTAGTCAATTATTTGAGAACCTAAGAGAGAGAAGAATGAAATTTTATACCGATGTAAATTTTATACCCTCAATGTCTAACGAGGGTGTCTGTAAAATAAAGTATATAAATTGAAAAACATAATTCATTAGACAAGAAATTCACAATTTTTTAAATTATCATGGCTACATAATACTTCTATATCTTTTTAGGGTACTTGTGATGCTTTGATTTAGACATAAGATGTGTATTAATCAAATTAATATAATTAGAGTAACCACCACTTCAGGTATTTATTGTTCTTTGTGTTAGGAACAGTCCAGTTACACATTTTTGTTCATGTTAAAGTATACCCTAAACTATTGTTGACTGTAATTTCTTTATTATGGTATCCAATGTCATTCTTTCTATCTAATAATCTATATTTTTGCATCGATTGAACACTGGCACTTTATTCCCACTCATCACTACCTTTCCCAGCAGCAGGCAATCCTTAATCTATTGTCTCTGTTTCCATAGGAACATTTTTTTTAAATATTTAGTTCTCATATATGAATTAAAACATAGGAAGTTGTTTAATTTATTTCACCTAATATAAAAGCCTCCAGTTTCATCCATGTTGTTGCAAATGGAAAGATTTCATTCTTTTCTGTGGTTACATAGTATTGAATTGTGTATATGGACCACAATTTCTTTATCCAGTTATCCACTGATGGACACTTAGTTTGATTCCCAATCTTGGCTGTTGTGAATAGTGCTGTAATAGGCATAGGAGTACAGGTCTCTTTGGAGCAGGTCATCTTTTTGATGACCCGAGTTGTCCTTCTTTGAAAATATACTCAGCAGTGGGATTGCTGGGTCACAAGGTTTAGGACCTTCTAGATCGTGGTTGTACTAATTTATACTCCCACCAATAGTGTATGAGGGTTTCCCTTTCTCCACATGCTCACCAACATTCATTACTGTCATTTTGACAAAAGCCATTTTAACAGGAGTGAGATCTCCAGTTTCTATTTCATTGTAGTTTCGAGTTTTATTTCTCTGATGACTAATGATATAGGTCATTTTTTCATATACTTGTTGGCCATTTGTATGTCTTCTTCTGAGAATTGTCTATTCAGATCCTTTTCCCATTTTTAAATAACATCATCTGATCTTTTTCCCGTTGAGATATTTGCACTTCTCATATATCGTAGTTATTAATCCCTTGCCAGATACAAAGTTTGCAAATCTTTTCTCTCATCTGTTGGGTTGTCTCTTCCCTTTGTTGATTGTTTCCTTCGCTGTGCAGAAACTTTTCAGCTTAATGTGATGCTGTTTGTCCATTTGTCAATGTTGACACAAGTGGATTTTTGGACATCTTATATTATTTAGGTTTGTTGAATTTAAGAATAGTGAAAACAATGCTTCCTTAATATTTTCACTTCTTTTCCGTTAGTCTAAACTGCCATCATCTTTTGCCTGTATTGTTGTTATCATAGCCTCCTATTTCTTTCTACTTCCTTCCAGTCCCCTTTCAGACTATATGCAAAGCCATGGTAAAGTTATCTTACCAAGGAAGATGATCTTATTCCTTCTCAAAATTCTAGTGAGTTTGCATGGCCGTTAGGGTGAAAGTTCGCCCCTTCTTTTCTGACTGTTCCTCTCCTATTATCTTCCTCCTCATTGGCACATATACTGTTCCCCTTGCTTGCCAAGCCTTCTCACAGTTCAGCGCATTGCTTCTTTCTCTTTCATCTGCCTGAAATATACTTCTGTCTAACACCCACATATTTATTTTCCTCTTTTCCTTGACATTTTATAGTATTTCCTCAGTGATGCCTTCCCTGGCCGTCTCTAATGTACCTCTTGACTACAAGGTCTACTGCCTTTCCTGCTCTATTTTTTTTTGATAAAATATAAGCATCTGATATTATATATATTTCATGTATTTATCATTGTTCCTCATGCATAATGCCTGTTTTGTTCATAACCAGAAGCTCAGCATGGAAAATAAAAATGGTCATATATCAAGAGCTCAAAACTATTTGCTGAGTGAATGAAGAATGAACCATCAGGTGGGCACAATACTGAACTGAGCTGACGTACTCTGGGGCAAAGTATTTCAAATCAATTTGAAAAATGCTTCTTTTACCCATCCTGGGGACAA
>CAUYRH010179551.1:0-12047 GCA_963574655.1 Perodicticus potto
CCCTGGGTCTTTAAGGTTCACCTTAGTGACTTCCTCCTGACACCAACTTGGGTGTTGCACTGTGTTACCATCTTCCTTCTGACATCACAATGGGTGTTGCACTCGGTAACATTCTTAATGCTTAACCTTAGTGACATCCTCCTCATATTACAAAGGTATTGCTCTGGGTTACCATCTTCCTCCTGCCATCCCAATGAATGTTGTTCTGGGTTACCATCTTCTTCCTGACATCAGAATGTTTGTTGCCATGGGTTACCGTCATAAACTTTAACCTTAGTGTCTTCCTCTTGACATCACAATGGTTGTTGCCCTGGGTTACCACCTTAAGGTTAATCTCAGTGACTTCCTCCTGACATCACAATGGATGTTGCCCTGGGTTACCATCTTGAAGCTTAACCATAGTGACATTCTCCTGATAACACAATGAGTGTTGCCTTGTGTTACCATATTTTAAGTTTATACTTACTGACTTCCTATTGACACAACAATGGGTGCTGCTCTGGGTTACCACCTTCCTCCTGAGATTACAATGGGTATTGTCCTGGTTTGTCATTTTTAAGCTTAAAATATTGAATTTTGCCTCACAAAACAAAGTGTGTTGCCCTGGGTTACCATGTTCCTTCTTACATCACAATGGGTGTTGCCTTGGGTTACCATCTTTAAGATTAACATTAGTGACTTTCTGCTGCCTTCACAATGAGTGTTGCCCTGGATTACCATCTTTAAGCTTAACTGTAGTCATTTCTTCATGACATCACAATGGCTATTGTCTTGGGTTACCATCTTCAACCTTAGTGCCTTCTTCCTGACATCACACTGGCTGTTGCGCTGGGTTACAGTCTTTAAGCTTCACCTTCGTGACTTCCTCCTCATAACAATGGGTGTTGCCCTAGGTTTTCATCTTCCTAAGGACATAACAATGGGTGTTGCCTTGTGTTGATATCTTTAAGCTTAACATCAGTGACTTTGTCCTGACATCCCAATAGTTGTTATGCTTGGTTACCATCCTTAAGCTATCCCTAAGTGATTTCCTCCTGACACCACAATATATGTTGCCCTTGGTAACCATGTTCTTTCTGGCATCGCCATGGGTATTGCCCTGGATTCACCACTTTAAGCTTAAATGTAGTGACTTCCTCCTGACATCACGATGGCTGTTGCCCTGGGTTACCATCATTCAGCTTAACCTTAGTCATTTCCTCCTGACACCACAATGGGTGTTGACCAGGATTACCATCTTATTTCTGACATCACATTTGGTGTTGCCCTTGGTTGCCATGTTTAACCTTAACTTTAATGACTTCGTCCTGACACCACAATGGGTGTTGCCCTGGGTTACCATCGTTCACATTTACCTCCATGACATCCTCTTAAAGCCACAGTGGGTGTTTCTCTGAGCTACCATCCTTAAGTTTAACCTTCGTGACATCCTCATGAAGCTACAGTTCATGTTGCTGTGGGTGACCATCTGTAAGCTTATCCTTAGTGAAGTCTTCCTGCCACTAGAGTGGGTATTCCCCTGGAATCCTATCATTTAACTTAACCTCAGTGAAGTCCTCCCTAAGCCACAGTGGCTATTTCACTGGGTTACCATCCTTCAGCTTAAGCTCAGTGACATCCTCCTGACGTCACACTGGGTGTTGCTCTGGGTTACCATTTTCTTACTGACATCACATTGGGTGCTGCCCTGTGTTACCTTCATTTAAGCTTAATGTCAGTGATATCCTCCTGATGCCACAGCGCATGTTGTCCTGGGTTGCCATCCTTAAGCTTAACATAAGTGACATCCTCATGACGCCACAGTGGGCATTGCCCTGGGTTGTCATCATTAAGGTTAACGTAAGTGAGGTCCTCTTGAAACCACAGTGGGTGTTTCCCTTGGGTACCATCCTTAAGCTTAACTTCAGTGATGTCCTCCTGACACAACAATGGGAATTTCCCTGGGTTTCCATCCCTAAGCTTAACCTCACTGACATCCTCCTGACGCCACGGTGGGCATTATCCTGAGTTACCATCTGTAAGTTTACCCTCATTGCTGTCCTATCCATGCCACAATGGGCCTTGCCCTGGGTTACCATCTGTAAGCTTACCCTCAGTGATGTCCTCCTGATGGTACAGTGGGTGTTGCTCTGAGTTACCATCTGTAAGTTTAACCTCAATGACATCCCCCTGATGCCACAGTGGGCATTGTCCTTGGTTACTATCTGTAAGTTTAACCTCAGTGAACTCCTCCAGATGCCACAGTGGATTTTGCCATGGGTTATCATCTGTAAGCTTAAGCTCAGTGACATCCTCCTGATGCCACAGTAGGTGTTGTCCTTGGTTACCATTTATAAGCTTAAGGTCTGTGACATCCTCCTGATGGCATAGTGGGTGTTGCCCTGTGTGACTTTACTTTAGCTCAACTCGGTGACATCCTCCTGACATAACAGTGAGTTTTGACCTGGGTTTCCATGCTTAAGCTTAACCTCAGTAACATCCTCTTGACATCACAATGGGTATTGCCCTGGCTTACCATCTTTAAGATTGACCTCATTGATGTTCCCTGACACCAGGATGGATGTTGCCCTGGGTTACCATCTCTGAGCTTAAACTTAGTGATTGTTTTCTAACATCACAATGGGTGGTGCCCTGGGTTATTATCTTCCTCCTGACATCACAATTAATTTTGCCCTGTGTTAACATTTTTAATCTTAACCTTAGTGACTTCCTCCAGACACCACAATGTGTGTTTCCCTGGGTTATCATCTTTTTCCTGACATGAAAATGGGTGTTGCCCTGGGTTACCATGTTTAACCTTAACCTTAGTGACTTCTCCCTGACACCACAATGGGTGTTGTTCTGGGTTATCATCTTTAAGCTTAAATTACTGATTTTTTTTCTGACATCACAGTGGTTGTTTCCCTGGGTTACCATCTTTCTAGGGAAATCACAATTGGTGTTGCCCTGTGTTGACAAATTTCAGATTAACATCAGTGACTTTTACCTGACATCACAATGGTTGTTACATATGGTTATTATCTTTAAGCTTAACCTTAGTGACTTCCTCCTGACACTACAATGGGTGTTGCCCTGGCTTACCAATTTTAAGATTAACCTTGGTGAATTTATCCTAAATCACAATGGGTGTTGCCCTAGGATACAATCTTTCAGCTTAATCTTAGTGACTTCATCCTCACACCACAAAAGTTGTTGCTGTGGGTTACCATCTTCTTCCTGATATCACATTTTGTGTTGACTTGAGTTAACATGTTGAACCTTAACGTTACTGACTTCCTCCTGACATCACAATGGGTGGTGCCCTGGGTTACAGTCACTCAGCTTCAACACAGTTACATTCCTCCTGAAGACACACTGGGTCTTTCCCTGGGTTACCATCTTTAAGCTTAAAATCAGTGATGTCATCGTGATACCACAGTGGGTATGTGTGCCCTGCATTACCGTCGTTAAGCTTAACATAAGTGATGTCAATCTTAACCTCAGTGAACTCATCATGATGCCACAATAGGTCTGGTCCTGGGCTCTGATTGCTAACCTTAACCTCAGTGACGTCCTCCTGACACCACCATATGTCCTGCCCTGGTTTATGGTCTTTAAGCTTAACCTCAGTGATGTCAACGTGATACCACAGTGGTTGTTGGCCTGGTTTACAGTCTTTAAGTTTCACCTCAATGGTATTCTCCCACCCCTATAGTGTATGCTGCTCTGGGTTACCGTCTTTAAGCTTAAATTCAGTGACATCATTCTGATGCCACAGTGAATGTTGCTGTGGGTGACCATCTTTTACCTTAACTTCAGTTAAGTCCAGCTGAGGACAAAGTATGTGGTACCCTAGGTTAACATCTTAAAGCTTAACCCGTGATGTACTCCTGATGCCACAGTGGGTGCTACCCTGGAGTAGGGTCTTTAACCTAACCTCAATGATGTCATCCGGATGCCACAGTGGGTACAGCTCTGTGTTATCACTTTTAAAGCTTAATCTTAGTAACTTCCTCCTGACATCACAATGGGTGTTGCCCTGGGTTACCATCTTTAGCTTAACCTTAGTGACTTCCTCCTGACAGCACAATGTGTATTGCCCTGGGTAACCATCTTTAAGCTTATACCATTGTGACTACCTCCTGACACACCAATGTCATACTGACACCACTGATGGTGCGGCCCTGGGTTACCTTCTTTGAGATTAACCTCAGTGATGTCCTTCTGATGCTCAGGGATTGATGCCCTGTGTTACTGTCATTAAGCTTAACCTCAGTCACGTCCTCCTGAAGACACAGTTGTTGATGCCCTGGGTTATAGTTCTTAAGCTTAACCTCAGTGACGTCCTCCTGACACCACAGTGGGTGCTGCCCTGGGTTACCAAATTTATGCTAAACCTCATCTCAGTGATGTTATCCTGATGCCACAGTGGGTGATGCCCTGGGTTACTGTCTTTAATCTAACCTCAGTGACATCCTCCTCATGCCACAGTGGGTACTCTCCTGGATTACTGTTTTTAGCCTTAACCTCAGTGACATCCTCCTGATGCCACATTGGGTGTTGCTCTAGGTAACCATCTTTAACCTTAAACTCAGTGACATTCTCCTGATGCCACAGTGGGTACTTACCTGGGTTACCATCTTTAACCTTAACCTCAGTGATGTCCTCCTCATGCCTCAGGGGGTGTGGGTCCGGTTTACCGTTTGTATGGTTAACTTAAGTGCCAACCTCCTGACGCCACAGTGGGTGTGACCGTGGGTTGCCATCGATGTCCTCCTGATGCCACAGTGTTGTATGCCCTTGGTTATCATCTTCAAGCTTAACTTCAGGGATGTTCTCCTGCCACAACAGTGTGTGCTACCCTGGGTTACTGTCTTTGAGCTTAAGCTCAGTGATGTGCTCCTGATGCCACAGTGTGTGCTGCCCTGGGTTACCTCTTTTATACTTAATATCAGTGAAGTCCTCCTGATGCCTAAGGGGGGCACAGCCCTGGGTTACCACCTTTTCACTTGACCTCAGTGACGTCCGCCTGACCTCAGTATTTGCTTCTCTAGGTTACCATCTTAAAGCTTAACCTAGTGGTGTCCTCCTCACACTACAGTCGGTGCTACCCTGGATTACCGTCTTTAACCTTAACTTCAGTGACGTCTACCAAACGCCACAGGGGGTATGGCGTGGGTTCACATCTTTATACGTAATGTAAGTGCCATACTCCTGATGACACAGAAGGTGCAGCCTTGGGTTACCATCTTTAAGCTTAACCTCAGTGACTTCCTCCTGACGCCACAGTGGGTTCTGCCCTGGGTTACCATCATTAAGTTTAACCTAAGTGATCCCACCTCAGGGAGGGCAAATGTCTTGAAGAGAAATTTCTCTAACGAAGACAGGCGCACAGCCTACAGACACACGAAAAAATGCTCACCATCCTTAATCATCAGAGAAATGCAAATCAAAACTACTTTGAGATATCACCTAACTCCAGTAAGATTGGCCCACATGACAAAATCCCCAAACGAGAGATGTTGGCATGGATATGGAGAAAAGGGAACACTTCTACACTGCTGGTGGAAATGCACACTAATACGTTCCTTTTGGAAGGATGTTTGGAGAGTACTTAGAGATCTAAAAATAGACCTGCCATTCAATCCTATAATTCCTTTACTAGGTATATACCCAGAAAACCAAAAATCACATTATAAGAAAGACATCCGTACCAGAATGTTTATTGCAGCCCAATTCTTAATTGCTAAGTCATGGAAGAAACCTAATTTTCCATCGATTCACAAATGGATTAATAAATTGTGGGACATGTATACCATGGAATATTACGCAGCCTTAAAGAAAGATAGAGATTTTATCTCTTTCATGTTTACATGGATGGAGCTGGAACATATTATTCTTAGCAAAGTATCTCAAGAATGGAAGAAAGAGTATCCAATTTACTCAGCCCTATTACGAAGCTAATTTAAAGGTTTCATATGAAGGCTATAACCCAACTATAGCACAAGAATATAGGAAGGGAGAGGAGGGGGAAAGTTGAGGTAGAGGGAGGGTAATTGGTAAGGCCACACCTATGGTGCATCTCAGAAGGGTATGGGCAAAACTTACCAAATGCAGAATACAAATGTCTTCATACAATAACTAAGAAAATGTCATGAAGGGTATCTTAAACATATTGATGAAAAAAATTCAGATTGTATCTGAAACCAGCAGATTGTACCCCTTGATTACACTAATGTACACAACTATGATTTAATAAAAAAAAAAAAAAAAAGAAAGAAAGAAAAGTAAACCTAAGTGACGTCCTCCTGAACGAACAGTGGGTGCTGTGGTGGTTTACTGTTTTTAAGGTTAAACTCAGTGACGTCCTCATGATGCCACAGTCCATGTTGCCATGGGTTACCATCCTTAAGCTTAAGCTCAGTGACATCACAGTGATGCTACAGTGGGTGATTCCCTAATTTACCGTATTTAAAGTGAACCTGAGTGAATGCTGACGCCACAGGGGTTGCGGAGCTGGGTTACCATCCTTAAGATTAACCTCAGTGATGTCCTCCTGAACCACAGTGAGCTTAACCTCAGTGATGTCCTCCTGATGCCATAGTGGGTGCTGGCCTGAGTTACCATCTTTAACTTAACCTGAGTGATGTCCTTCTGATGCTACACTCAGTGCCGCCCTGTGGTAACATCTTTAGCTTAAACTCAGTGATGTCCTCCTGACACCACAGTGTGTTCTGCCCTGAGTTACCATCTTTAAGCTTAACTTCAGTGATGTACTCCTGATGTCACAGTGGGGGCTGCCCTTCATCACCATCTTTAAGCTTAATCGCAGTGACATCATCGATATGCCATGGTGGGTGTTGCTCTGGGTTCCCGTCTTTAAGCTTAAACTCAGTGATGACATCATGTCCCCACAGGAGGTATTGCCTTGGGTTACAATCGTTAAGCTTAACCTAAGTGACGTCAAGCTTAAAACAGTGACTACCTTGTGCTGCCACAGTGGGAGGCATTCTGTGTTCCCATTGTTTAGCTTGACCTCAGTTATGTCCTCCTGATGCCACAGGGGGTGTTGCCCTGGGTTACCGTCTTTTCACTTAACCTCACTGATGTCCTTCTGACCTCGAAGTAGGTGCTTAACTGTATTACCATCTTAAAGCTTAACCTCAGTGGTGTCCTTTGGAGCTATATTTGGGGCTAACCTGGGTTACCGTCTTTAACCTTAACCCCAGTGACATCCTCCTGACACCACAAGGATTGTGGCCCAGGGTTATTGTCTGCATGTTTAACCTCAGTGCCCACCTCCTGATGCCACAGAGGGTGCAGCCCTCAGTGATGTCCTCCTGACGCCGCAGTGGGTGCTGCCCTGGCTTACCAATCCTAAGCTTAACCTCAATGATGTCATCTTCACACCATAGTGGGTGCTTCCCTTTGTTACGTGCATTAAAATTAACCTCATCCTGATGCTAGGATTGGTGATGCCTAGGTTTACCATCTTTTAGCTTAACCTCAGTGATGAAATCCTGACATAACAGTGGAAGTTGCCCTGAGTTAGTATATTTAAACTTAACTTTAGTGACGTCATCCTGACACCACAATGTTTGTTGTCCTGGGTTACCATCTTTCTCCTGACATCACAATGGGTGTTGACTTGAGTTACCATCTTTAAGATTAACCTTAATGAAGTCCTCCTGACACAACTTTGGGAGCTGCCCTGGGTTACCCTCTTTAAGTTTAACCTCAGTGACGTCCTCCTGACACCTTAGGTGGTGCGACCCTGCGTTACCATCTTTGAGCTTAACCTCACTGATGTCCTCCTGATGCCTCAGTGGGTGACGTCCTGGGTTGTCGTCTTTGAACATAACCTCAGTAATGTCCTCCTGATTCCACAGTGGGAGCTGTCCTGGTTTACCATCATTAAGCTTAATCTAAGTGACGTCAAGCTTAACCTCAGTGACATCCTCCTGACGCCACAGTGGGTGGGGCCCTGGGTTTCTGTCCTTAAGCTTAACCTCAGTGTCATCCTCCTGACACCAAGGGGGTGATACCCTAGTTTACCATCCTTAAGGTTAACATTAGGGACGTCCTCCTGATGCCACATTAGCTTCTGCTGAGTGTTACCATCTTTAAGCTTAAACTCAGTGACATCTTCCTGACACCACAGTGTGTGCTGCCCTGGGTTACTGTCTTTAATCTTAACCTGAGAGACATCCTTCTGATGCTACAGTGGGTGCTGCCCTGCGATAACATCTTTAGCTTAAACTCAGTGACGTCCTCCTAACGCTACAGTGTGTTCTAACCTGAGTTACCATCTTTAAGCTTAACATCAGTGACATAATCCTGATGCCACAGTGGGTGCTGCCCTTGGTCACCATCTTTAAGCTTAACATCAGTGAAATTATCAGGAGGCCATGGTGGGTGTTGCCCTGGGTTACTGCCTTTAAGCTTAAAATCAGTGATGACATCATGACGCCATAGTAGGTATTGCCTTGGGTTACCATCGTTAAGCTTAACCTAAGGGACGTCAAGCTTAATACAGTAACGTCATTGTGCTGCCACAGTGGGAGGGATTCCTGGGTTCCCATTGTTTAGCTTAACCTCAGTGACGTCCTCCTGATTCCACAGGGGGTGCTGCCTTGGGTTACCATCTTAAAGCTTAACCTCAGTGGTGTCCCCCTGGAAGGACATTCAGGGCTACCCTGGGTTACTGTCTTTAATCTTAACCTCAGTGACATCCTCCTGACATTACAGGGGGTTGGGAGTCTGGGTTACTCTCTGTACGTTTAACTTCAGTGCTGTCCTCCTGATGCCACAAAGGTTGTGGCCTTGGGTTACCATCTTTAAGCTTAACCTCAGTGACGTTATAGTGACACAAAAGTGGGTATTGCCCTGTGTTACTTTTTCTTTAATCTTAACCTCAGTGATGTCATTTTGACACACAGTAGGTGTTGTACCAAGCTTAACATCGGTGATTTCAAGTGATGACACAGTGGGTGTTGCCCTGATTTGCCATCTTTAAATTTAACTTCAGTGATGTTTTTCTGCCGTGATAGTATGTGCTGCCCTGGGTTATGGTCTTTAAGCTTAAACTCAGTGATGTCGTAGTGATGCCATAGTAGGTGTTGACATGGATTACCATCGTTAAGCTTAACCTAAGTGAGGTGAAGGTTAAAACCTCATTGATGTCATCATGATACCACAGTGGGTGCAGCCCTGAGTTCTTATTGTTAAGCCTTACCTCAGTGACATCCTCCTGATGCCACAGTGAGTGATGCCCTGGGTTACCGTCTTGAAGCTTAAACTCTGATTTCAAGTGACATCACAGTGGGTGTTGCCCTGGTTTACTATCTTTAAGTTTAACATCACTGACATTCTCCTGTTGCCATAGTGGGTGCTGTCCTGGGTTACCATCTTTTAGCTTAACCTAAGTGATGTCCTCCTGATGCCACAATGGGTGCTATACTGCGTTACCATCCTTAACCTTAACATCAGTGATGTACTCCTGATGACTCAGGGTTTTCAGCCCTGGGTTACCATCTTTAAGCTCAATCTTAGTGATTTTCTCCTGACATCACAATGGATGTTGCCCTGGGTTAACATCTTTAAGCTTGACCTTATTGACTTCCCCCTGACATCACAATGGGTGTTGCCCTTAGTTACCAGTTTTAAGCTAATCCTTATTGACTTCCTCCTGACATCACAATGTGTGTTGCCCTGGGGTTAACATCTTTAAGCTTATGCCTTAGTGACTTCCTTCTGACACAACAATGGGTGTTTCCTTGGGTTACATTCCTCTTCCTGACATCACAATGGGTGTTGCCCTGGGTTACAATTTTTAAGCTTCACTTTAGTGACTTCTGCCTCACAGCACAATGGGTTTTGCCTTGGGTTACCATCTTCCTTCTGAGATCACAATGTCTGTTGCTCTGAGTTACCATCTTTAAGCTTAATCTTAATGACGTCCTCCAGATATCACAATGATTGTTGCCCTGGGTTACCATCTTCCTCGTGTCATCACCATGGGTCTTGCCCTGTGTTACTATCATCATACTGACATAAAAATGGGGGTTGAACTTAGTTACCTTCTTTAAGCTTAACCTCAGTGATATCTTCCTGATATGACAGTGGGTGCAGAACTGTGTTACTGTCGTTAAGCTTAACCTAAGTGATGTACTCCTGATGAAATAGTGGCTGCTGCCCTGGCTTACCATATTTAGGCTTAACGTTAGAGACTTCCTCCTGACATCATAATGGGTTTCTCCCTGGGTTACCATCTTAAGGCTTAACCCTAGTGATGTCCACCTGACATCACAATGGGTGTTGCCCTGGTTTACCATCTTAAAGCTTAACATTAGAGACTTCCTCCTGACATCACAATGAGTGTTGTCCTGAGTTACCATCCTTAAGGTTAAATGTAGTGACATCCTCCTGACATCCCAGTGGGTGTTTCCCGGGGTTACAATCTTTAAGATTAAACATAGTGACTTACTCCTGACATCACAATGGGTGTTGCACTGAGTTACTGTCTTTAAGCTTACCCAACGTGACTTCTAATATCACAACGGGTTTTGCCCTGGGTTACTCTCTTTAAGCTTAGCCTTAGTGACTTCCTCCTGACATTACAATGAGTGTTCAAATTGGTTACAATCTTTAAACTTAACTTAAGTGACTTCCCCCTGACATCACAAAAGGTGTTGCTGTGGGTTGCCGTCTTCCTCCTGACATCACAAGGAGTGTAGGCCTGGGTTACCATTTTTAAGCTTAACCTTAGTGACATACTCCTGACATAACAATGGTTGTTGCCCTAGGTTAATATATTTAAGCTTAACTTCAGTGACTTCATCCAGACATCACAATGGATGCTGCCCTGGGTCTACCATCTTCATCCTGACATCACAATGTTTGTTGCCGTGGGTTATTATTGTCTTTAAGCTCAACCTTGCTGACATTCTCCTGACATCACAATTCGTGTTGCCCTGGGTTACCATCTTTAAACTTAACCTTAGTGATTTCCTCCTGACACAACAATGGGTGTTGCTCTGGGTTACTACCTTCCTTAACCTTAAACTTAGGGAAGTTCTCCTGACATCACAATGGGTGTTTCCCTGGGTTACCCTCTTTAAGCTTAACCCTAGTAACTGCCTCCTGATATCACAAAGGGTGTAGACCTGGGTTACCATCTTTAAACTTAACCTTAGTGATGTCTTCCTAACACCATAATGGGTGTCACCCTGGGTTACTGTCCTTAAGCTTAACTTTAGTGTCTCCCTCGGTTACCATCCTTAGGCTTAACCTTCGTTACTTCCTCCTGACATCACAATGGGTGTTGTTCTGGTTTACTATCTTTAAGCTTAACTTTAATAACTTCATCCTGACCTCTTGTCATCACAATGGGTGTCAACCTCTGTTACCATCATTAAGCTTAACCTTAGTGACTTCCTCCTGAGATAAAGATTGATGTCACCCTGGAGTATCAAATTTTGCTTAAACATAGTGACATCCTCCTAACCTCTGACATCACAACAGGTATTGCCCTCAGTTAACATCTTTAAGCTTAACCTTACTGACGTCCTCCTGACATCACTATGGTTGTTGCCCTGGGTTACCATGTTTAAACTTTACCTTAGTGAGGATCTCCTGAAACCACGCTGGTTGTCAACCTGGATTACCATCTTTAAGGTTCAACTTGGTGATTTCCTCCTGACAGCTTGATGGCTGTCGCCTTGGGTTACCATCTTTAAGCTTAAGCTTAGAGACATCTTCCTGACATCAAAATGGGTGTTACACTGGGTTACCATCTTGAAACATCAACTTAGTGACTTCCTCCTGACATCACAATGCATGATGCCCTGGGTTACTATCTGCCTCCTGACATGACAATAGATTCTTCCCTGGGTTAACATCTTCCTCCTGACATCCCAATGGGTTTTCCCTGTGTTACCCTCTTTAACCTTAGCCCTAGTGACTTCCTCCTGACATCACAATGGGTGTTGACCATGGTTACCACCATCTTTAAGCTTAACCTAAGTGACTTCCTCCTGACAGCACAATGGGTGTTTCCCAGGGTTACC
>CAUYRH010179552.1:0-21932 GCA_963574655.1 Perodicticus potto
TGTATGGATCCAGCCGGGTAGAAACTTTTGAACTTTTGAATGACAATGGAAAACCTCATTGTTAATGAAGGGTTGCAACATATAGATTATACCTATATATCCAGCAAAGCTAAGAAGGAGATGGTGACATTCGTAGTTAAATAGGTTTATAATTTGATTAATTTTGCTTTGATAGGGAAAATTCAATAGTTGTCAAACTGACTGAAACCACAGTTGTTAATCCAGTGGGCATTAATCTTGGAGAAAATTAAATGAATTTTAGGTACAATGTCATTTGGCTAATGAGGTAAATCATAATAATAATTGATCTCTACCTATTTTGTGCCACAAGTAACAATCCTAGTAAGAATAATAGTGTAAGAATAATATTTTAGATTTAAAAATCCTCACTGTTATTTAATCTTCATAGATGTTACTAAAGAAATGATGCATTTTATAGTACCTGGAACATATGTATTAGATTTTCTTAAATGCTGTCCCTTAATTGAATGTGCTATACAACAATCACAATTCCAGAATGAAGATGTCTTTACTCATACCTGTTCCATTCTTGAAATAAAGAACTAATGTAACTTTTCTGTAAATAAACTTAGATCACGAAGTGTTGTAATGAAAAAAGAAAGAAATTTGAAATCAAAAGTGGAGCTCTGACTTCATAGTTGTGAGTTACGTAAATAGCTTAATTTCTCTGAACCTCAGTTTTCTCATGGGTAAAATGTAAATAATTTAGTATCTATTTTATAAAGTTGCTGAAGGTATCAAATAAAATTAAAAGGGGAAAAAGTGCTTTTTAAACTGTTAAACCATCATGCAAATAATTCTTCTTGTCCCAACTAATTAAAAAGCATGTAGTTGGTTTGGGTTGTCATTTTATAAGCTCAGTTATTGAATAATAACATTTGTAACAACTTTCTCACTGGGAAATAATGCATATGATATTTTACTATGATACAAAGTGAGCATCAGAAATATATAAAATGCAAATATCTTTACCATTCTGAAAGTTGTCTATTACTACACAATACTATTCAGTAATAAAAAAGATGGAGACCTTACATCTTTTATATTAACCTGGATGGAGATGAAACACATTCTTCCCAGTAAAGTATCACAAGAATGGAAAAGCAAGTATCCAATGTACTCAATACTTATACAAAGGCAGTAGATAATCTAATACAAGCTCACACAAGAGAAAAATTCAATTCAATTCAAGATAGGGGAAGAGGAGGAGGAAATGGTATGCTCCTACTTAATGGGCATAATGTCAGGGTATATGGCACAACTGCTGGGGATGAGACACAGCTACAACAGGAACTATACCTAACAAATGCAAAACAAACATTGTAAACTAATTCTTCGTACCCTCAAATTAACCTGAAATTACAAAAAACCAAAAAAAAAATTTATAAAGCTTTTTGTTACAGATAATGAAAATTTTGCAACAAATAAGATTTTCCTTTATTCCTATTGTTTCAAAGAAAATCCCAAACCAGGATTTTGATAATAGACTAATGTAGACTATAAGGGCCTGAATTTCTATGTTCTTTCTTTTACTTCTAGTGTTATAGCTCCATTATATTTGCATTTTGACAAATATTTCCTTTTCTATCCCATTGCATCTTTTTTATTCTCATAAGCTACTCCAAATTCTTTTTGCAATTATGTGGGAGTTGTAAATACACACACACACATAGGATGCCAAAAAATGTGTACACATTTAATTGCAGAAGTCAAACGTGCCTTGAGTATTACAAATTTAATATAGATTTTTCCTTTCTTAAAAATGAGTATACATTTGTTTGGCACCCAAAGCATACACACACACACACACACACACACACACACGTATCTAAATTGATGAAGTCATTTTTAAACATATATATATATATATATGTATGTATATTTCAGTACATGACATATTGGCAACACTTGTTGTTACATTTTCCACCTCTCCATTTCTATATTGTTTCTCTATTCTGCAATTCTTTGGCATACAATTTATTCAAGGGATGTGACTACTTATATTATACAACTTCGGTCAATAAAGAAACCTACCACACAATACACTAGCACTTTTAGTGTAATTTATCTTATATTCTGTAATTTTTCTAAAACTTAAGGCCAAAATCTATACCCATTAGCCAAATGTAGAATTTATAAGATCTCACAGTCACAAGTTATACATTCATTCATTCAGCACACATTTATTGAGAATTAACTAAGCACTGATTTAAGGTACTGAACTCAGCACTACTAGAAACAAAAATATATGTGACCCTGTCTACTCCTTCAGGATTTTATGGTCTTTTAAAAGAGCTAATGAATAAAACTAAATACCTTTAATGTATTGAATAGACTGACTAATTGATAAGGAATACAAAGAGAGGTACATATCAAATGCTAACAGTTACAAAAAGGAAAACTAATTCTCAACTCTATTACAGAGATCATAAGATGGAAGAATCATTAAACAATGATAACTTATTAGATATGGAGGGGCACAATAGAGGGAAATGTGAAAAATAATGTTCAGTCTTAAGCCTAGTGATTAGAACACTGGAAATATCATTAATAGAAATAGGGGATTTAGAGTGAAAAGCTGCTGTGGTTAATTGAAGGTGACTGAGAGACCACCAAGTAGAGATATCAGATAGGCAATTAAAAACGATCTATTGGATCTGAGGAGAAAAGCTTTGAAAATTGTCCATGTAGAAATAGTGATAGAAGTCAAGATTTTACATCATATAGTCAAGGAAAAAAAAGTATATTAAAAAAAAAGGAAGGTAGCCAAAGATGGGTCCTAAGGGAAGGAATTTTGATAAAGGAAGAAAGAAGAACCTTAGAAGACTTAGAAGGAACAATACAGTTTAATGGGAAAATGGACTATCAACAAGAAAATGGATGAATGTTACCAAATGCAATACAACTGAAATAAGATGAAGCTTTAAAAAGGAGGTAGCATCCAGCAACTTGGAAGTCAATAAGAGCAATTTCAGGAACACACCAAATCTATAATCTGTTTTACCAAGTGTTAAAGAATGTGAGTGTAGTGAGGAAATGGCATTAGTGAACATAAATTCCTCATATGGAAATTTTGCAGGTGAAGGAACAGAAAAGATGAGATCATAAGTGAATTGAATGATAGGGTTGTGAAATGAATCGCCTTGAGAAAAAAGTCAAATTGAGAATCTTAATTCTTGAAGATCAAAAGAATGAGAAGTTTGCTAAAGGTATAGAAGAATTTTTCAGTGAAATAGGGAATTAAAGGAATTTACACAGTGAACTCAGATTGTTATCTCTGGACTAGTAGCATTAGGATAAACAGGGAGTTTGGAAATGCAAATTATTGGGCCCCACCAATCTCTACTTAAATAAAATAGGCTTTCCAACTGATTCAGATGCACACTGAAGTTTGAAACTCACTGTTTTCATTAGAGGGCAAGGCCATTTGCAGAGAAGCAGTGGAACGTAGAGTATGAGTAGAATGGAAAAAAATGAAGAATAGATGTTTTTTTTTTTTGAAACAGTCTCACTTTGTCAACCTCCATAGAGTGCCATGACATCACAGCTCACAGCAACCTCAAGCTCTAGGGCTCAAGCCATTTTCTTGCCTCAGCTTTCTGACTAGCTGTGACTACATGCGCCCACCACAATGCCCAGCTATTTTTAGAGATGAGGTCTTCCTCTGGCTCAAGCCGGTCTCAAATTCATGAGCTCAGGCAATCCACCTCAGCTTCCCAGAGTGCTAGGATTACAGGCATGAGCCACCTCACCCGACCTAAGGAATAGATATTGAAGAGAGTAGTAACAAGTCAACAGGAATCAATTAAAAGGACTTTCTGGCAATGGAAGAAGTCCAGCAAGATAGTCAAATCTTTACTAGACTAAATTGGCCTAATTTGGGGATTTTGTCTAGCATGCATGTCCTCACAGGGTTAATAAAAAAAATAACATCCCAAATTCTGGGCTGAATGAAATAGCCTTAAGTAGTAATTGATCCACAGGTTGACTCACTCCCCTGTGGCTGATTACTAACCAACACAGTCATGCAGGCTGAGACATAGACCATTAACTTCTGCATTGTTCCCATAGATAACATCTTTAACATTAGAAGCCAAAGACTTTCCATTTGAACTTCTTTTCAGAGCCTAAATTCTAGTGGCATAGCTGGTTTCAGTAAGTCTGAAGATTCCGCCCAAGAGACAAGAATGCAGCTTCCTTGTCTTCTCATCTCATGACTTCACCCTTCATTCTTCCACCAATCACTGATATGCATACTTTTGCCCACTACCCATCCAAATCTCTTCAAATCACTAGCTCCAAACTCCTTGGAAAGGACAGTGAAGTTGAGGTTTCCTACTGTCTCTTTGTTTGGATGCCCTGCAATTAAACCTCTTTTTCTGCTTCATCTTAGTGTCTCAGTGTATTGAATTTCCATACAATGGGAAACAAACTTGCTGTGGTTACACAAATAATCAAAAATCTAAGGACCGAGAAAGTACATGGTAATTTAATTGGAGAAGACAGCAAAAAATTTAAGGGCATTTAGCAAGAGCATCGTTGAATTGCCTGACATTGTAGACCACTCTGGCTTAGAACTGAGAGTTTTGTGAGGGCAAGGTTAGTTAGAAATGAAAGAGTAGGAGATGAAGTGAGAAAATGGTAATAAGGGTAAGAGAAATTCATAAGTAGTATAAATAGTTTCAAATGGTGATATAAATTCAAGGAGTCACCAAATTCTATGTGGACTAAAAATGTAGAACTGAAAAATTTGAGAATGTTGAAGAACCATGAGGATAAAGTAGGAAATATTAATGACATGGATACAGAAGTTCTTAAAGGTGATTCAAGAGCAGGAGTCAAGAGGAAATGGAGATAAGATTGTAAATGGGCTACTGAAACTGTTGAAGGATGCATAAAATGACAATATGATAAGGTCAGTGGATAGTGACAAGAGACATAGTATATATGGACTATAGAGCTTTAAGGAGAAAAGGCTTATGAGAAACAATTGATAGACAAAAACCAGAGCATTTTCCATGTGTACAATTATATTGAGAAAAGAATTAGCAACACAAACACAGAAATCCACGTGAATAAAAAATTAGGCAATTATTAACACCAGTAAAAAAGCAACATTATAAAAGAAGCAAACTAATACACAAATTGCATCAGCATTAAACAATACTTTCACAGCAACCATAATATAAACACTGAATATTGCCTTAGGAAAAAAAAAGGAGATTTAACTATATTGGTATGGTGGAAGAAATGAAAACAATTGAATGGAAGATTAATGGAATTAAGTTTTATGTGTCAGAATTATCAACAGATAATATGAAATGTTAATAAATTAAGAAATAGAACCATACTTAAAAATGTATGATAAATTTAAACTATATGCAATACTATTTAGCTATACACACACACACACATTCACACATGAGCACGTGCACCTATAGTCAGACCATTAAATTCATGAACTCATCCTAGAAAAAATGCTACATACTATATTGATGAATACCACTATGGTCACCTTTGAAGTATTCCCCTTGGCCATCTGGTGACTTCTTCTAGGTTATATCCCCAAACTTAACTGATCTCATGTATAGCTACTTAGCTATAAAGAGGCAAATACCAGAAGACCAAGCTAAGAATTGAAAATGATTGCCTCTGGGGACCAGGTCTAGGTGATGAAGAGGATTGAGGATGGAGGGAATTGTTACATGCCTTTTAGTACTATTTGACCTTTTAACCTATGTACATGCCTTGCTTTGATTTAAAAAACTAATTTCTAAAAAGAGTAAATAACTATTTATTAAAAATATAGGTGGTTTTGCCACAAAATAGGAGTTTAAAAAGGCATCTAGAACAGGAGGCTTCAAGAGGTAGTAAGAGACAGATAAGGTAGTATTGGTAAAGGAATGACCAAAAATAGATACAAATTAAATTTTTAGAAGCAAAAGCAATGGATAGAATTTTGGACAAAAGGCACTCATTTTGAATGATGGGGATAAAGAAAGAAAAATATATAGAGAGGAACTTGAGATGCTGATTTAATAAATGAGGAGATATGCAGAGCTGCTGAATTTATTGAAGTAACCAGCTATGAAATTCTATCAATTGTGAATGACTTATGTTAAATAAACATTGTAGCAAGCTTTCTCGAGACCTGCCGGAAAAATAACCTGACACCAAGATCTGTGCTATCTTGATATTGATAAAAAATGAATTTTTATATTAATGATGGAAGAAAGGCATCCCATCACAAATTGGAGTACTGTCCATTAGCATTATCACTATCCAAGTGAGCAAAACTATTTCCTTTACATCTTGACATGACTCCAAAATGTTTCCTGGACTCCTCAGGTCAAGTAGAAGAGAATTACACACACAATACACATAATTATCTGAGTCTTTCTTATTAACACTACCTGTATGACTCATACAATGATTTCAGCTGTGTTTTTCCTTGTCACTAACACGTGTGAAATTATCTTTACTTTGATAGTGGCAGAAAAATGATCACAGCATGTTATTCTTAATTTCTCCAGGGAATGACATGTGACTGGTGATATTTTGAATTTGAAACCAAAATGATGATGTTGCTAAGGAGGACCATGGAAAACATACATAAATCAATTTTATAAAAAATATTGTGGGGCGGCACCTGTGGCTCAGTGAGTGGGGTGCCAGCCCCATGTACTGAGGGTGATGGGTTCAAACCTGGCCCCGGCCAAACTGCAACAAAAAAATGGCCAGGTGTCATGGTGGGCACCGGTAGTCCCAGCTACTCGGGAGACTGAGGCAGGAGAATTGCCTAAGCCCAAGAGCTGGAGGTTGCTGTGAGCTGTGATGCTACTGCACTCTACTGAGGGTGACAAAGTGAGACTCTGTCTCAAAAAAAAAAAAAATTGTGAAGCTCTAACTCCATTAAGATTAGCCCACATAACAAAATCCCAAAGCCAGAGATGTTGGCGTGGATGTGGAGAAAAGGGAACACTTCTACACTGCTGGTGGGAATGCAAACTAATATCTTCCTTTGGGAAGATGTTTGGAGAATACTTAGGAATCTGAAAATAGACCTGCCATTTGATCCTACAATACCTCTATGGGTATATATCCAGAAGACCAAAAATCACATTATAACAAAGATATTTGTACCAGAATATTTATTGCAGCCCAATTCATAATTGCTAAGTCATGGAAGAAGCCTAAGTGCCCATCGACCCACAAATGGATTAATACATTGTGGTATATGTACACCATGGAATATTATGCAGCCTTAAAAATGATGGAGACTTCACCTCTTTCACGTTTACATGGATGGAGCTGGAACATATTCTTCTTCGCAAAGTATCTCAAGAATGGAAGAAAAACTAGCCAATGTACTCAGCCCTACGATGAAACCAAGTTATAGCATATGAAAGCTATAACCCAATTATAGCCCACGAATATGGGGAAAGGGGATAAGGATGGGAGGGGCAGGGGAGGATGGGTGGAGGAAGGATGATTGGTGGGACTATACCTACGGTGCATCTTACAAGGGTACATGTGAAATTTACTAAATGTAGAGTACAGCTGTCTTAACACAATAACTAAGAAAATGTCGTGAAGGCTATGTTAACCCATTTGATTAAAATTTTTCAAATTATATATAAAACCAGCACATTGTACCCCACAATTGCATTAATGTACACAGCTATGATTTAATAAAAAATTTAAAAATATATAAAAATAAAAAATATATTGTGAAGGGAGATTTTTAGGCACTTGGCTTAGAAAAATAATTAAATGACCTTTGCTTTGGTAAAAGCACTTTAAATGTGGTTTAGTTTCATCCAATGGAATCAATTTCTTATATTGATGCTTTTAAACATTTGAGGTCTTGGGTGAGGGGAAGAAGACCAATAATCAAATATGTATTTCAGCATCTGCTTGGCGTTAAGCTAGGCGCTTCACATATTTTGTGTCATTTAATCCTCTTGCAGGTTTACTGTACACTAAATTATGATTTGCTCCCTCTTACAGATGAAAAACTGAAGTTCAGTTCAACTAAGTCAATTGGTGAAGGTCATGCATCTCAGCAGAATCACATTTTATAAACTTAGATAATTGAATTGAAAGCCTATGTACTTCCAAATTATAATATAACTCTAAACACAAAAAATGGACCATATTTTAGTTTTAAAAGAGCATAATTTAAATATGCTTCATTACTTTTCAAAGAGACTTTTTGACCCATCTGTCACAACTACAAATGACATTTAACCATCAAGTAGCCTAGGTTAGATAACTCTCTTTGCCCTCCTTTTTCCTTAGGCTCTGTTTAACCAGGTTGCCCTGTTCTCACACCTATCCCACGTAATCTATAAAAGTGGAATTACTAACTCTGTGCTTCCAAGGGCACAATTTTCAGCAGCATCTCAACTTTATCCTGATAAAATATTTAAGCAGACAAATTTTATCTAGAAAAAAGCCTCTAGCCTTTAAAAAACCTATGTAGGAATCTTGAACTGCAATATGAATAATAAAGAAGAAAGTAATTTATTAAATACGTAGTTCTGCCCATTTTCTAAGTAGACAACATAGTCTGTTAAATATATTATTAGGTGCTACAAGCTAGTAAAAGACACATAGCATTACTGTTGTCACTGGACAAAATTCTTAAATCTGTGATATTATTCCCATCTATGATAATTTCTCCTCATGCCATTATTGTTTTAGTTTAAGTATAATACTTAGACTACTAAAACAGCCTCTAAAAATCTCTTTGCAAACATTTTTCATGACATTTTTCATTGTTCATAGAACATTTTCATTATAGTTTATGAAAAGCTTTCAGCATGTTCATTTAGTCTTTGCAGCAACCCAAATTTTATGGATGAATATGCTGCTAAGAAACTTAGTATTCTTAAGAACGCATAGTTTGAGAGGGAAAGAGTTATGAGAGGAATTCAGGTCTTTTTACCCTGAAGTTAGTGTGTTACTGTGCTTTCTGTTATATCACCAATACCTCTCCAATGGCAGACCCTTCCTAATCCAGTGTTCTCCTCATGTTTACACCGACTCAACTTGAAGGGGGAACTATGACTAGGCTCTGCAGTTAGGCTGGTTAAGTATAAATCCTGACTCCACCACAAGCTAACTAGCTGATGATAAAAACAAAAGGTCAGAATAAAATGTCCATGCATACTTTTTGGACACAAATTAGTAAAAAGGCTTCAGAAATCAGCATGTTGCCCACAGGCCACAGGTTGGACACAACTCTTCTTAAGCATACCTATAAGTGTTTTTCTACTCAGTAATCTTCACTCATCCTCCATTGCCTACTAGAGAAAACCTAGTATTTAACCTAACAGTTAAGGATCTCATGATGTTGCCTTCATAATATTATCATGTTAACATTACACCCTAGTATTCATTGTCATATATCTTCCATGTCATCCAAATTAAACCAGTAATTCCTGAAACCCAAAACGTATTTCCCCAAATATATAACGTTGTTCATATATGAGTCCCTCTTCATAACTTGTTATCTCCACACAATACCACATTACCACATATGGAAATTCTGCCCATTTCAAAACCCAGATCAACTCCCTCCTCTTCAACAAAGCCTTCCTTGATTTTCTAGCTGAAATTAATTTCTTCTCTCTTCTGTTCTCTGAGTATGTTGGTTTTCATAAGGACAGACAGCACTTTCCTTTGTATTATGTTTTATGTTATAGGCCATTTTCCCCACTTAGAGGAAGCTAAGGCAAAACAAAATTAAGAATCAGGTTGAATTGGATAACATTATTGATATTTGACCAATTTCAACCTTGTAAAAACAACAATTTCTAATAATTAAATAGAATAAAATGACTGTTTTATGGTCATTACCAATCCACTACTAATCTTTTTAATGTGTAAGACTTTCTTTAGACTGAAAAAAATGAATTTTAAATATTTTGTAGTTCTCCCATCCAACAAGTACTAACCAGGCCCGACCCTGCTTAGCTTCCGAGATCAGACGAGATCAGGCGTGTTCAGGGTGGTATGGCCATAGACAAACTTTGGAATATCTTGTTCTTTTCTTTCTTTTTTTTTTTTAAGAGTTGCCTATGAGAGAGGTCAATCTGAGATTTAAAAAAAAAAAATACAAATGATGGTAGATTTCTCATTGTTCCAGTTGTTATTATCAGTTTTATAAAGATACAAGAAAATCTTCTTTTAACACTTATATAACACATATTTACAAGACTACAAGCCTTTGTAATATAAATTAGTCACTGAGGAGTGTATCACAGAGATTCTTTTGCACTGCTAGTGGGAGTGCAAACTAATGCATTCCTTTTGGTAAGAAGTTTGGAGAACACTCAGGGATCTAAAAGTAGACCCTTTGTTTGATCCTGCAATTCCTCTACTAGGTGTATACCCAAAAAACCAAAAATCACTTTGCAACAAAGATATTTGCACCATATTGTTCGTTCATATTCATAATTGCCAAGTCATGGAAGAAGCTCAAGTACTCATCCACCCATGAATGGATTAATAAATTTTGGTATATGTATACCGTGGAATACTATGAAGCCTTAAAAAAGATGGAGACTTTACCTCTTTTATGTTTACATGGATGGAGCTGGAACATATTCTCCTTAGAAGAGTATCTCAAGAATGGAAGAAAAAGTATTCAACGTACTCAGTACTTTTATGAAACCAATTCATAATTACTCGTACTTTCTTATGAAATATAGATCACAACTATAACCCAGGGTGAAGGAGGGAAGTGGAGGGTGATGGGAGGGGAGGAGGGATATTTGATAGAGGGAGGGTAATGGGGGACCACACTTATTGAGCATATTGCAAGCGTACAAGTCAAATCTATCAACAATAGAACATAAATGCCTTACCACAATAACTAAGTAAATGAGGTGAAAGCTATGTTGATTAGTTTGATGTAAGCTCTCCAAATTGTATAAAAATTCAACACATTGTACCCCACAAATGCATAAATCTGTTCATGATCTACATGTATATGACTTAATAAAAGGAAAAAACTTAAAATAAAGAAAAAGAAAGTTATTTCAATTTGATAAGGAATCAGTTGATTGATCTTACCTGGTCATAAACCTGGCTCAATTCACCATGGAACAGTTCATTTCCAGTGTTTGTAGAAGTTGAATCACTTCCTACGATGGTTTGAATTTGCTGGCTAGCATAGGATGGTTGACAGTGTGGTGAGTGGATGATCTGGGGTTGTTGAACAATGTGATGATGGGATTGAACCTGAGGATGGCATTCCTAAGACACATACACATAAAAAAATGCACTGAGAATAAAAACTACTCATCAAGAAAAAAAAAAAAAAAACAACAAACTATTTCTTAAATTAGCAATATATTATTTTTCAAATTATTCCATTGAGAAAATTTTTATTAAATTCTATTTTTGTTTGATCAGGTAGCTGTGATCATTCAAATACTTACCTAGATTGGCCAAGGAATTGCATGTTCTGATTAAATTAATATTCCATTTATACAAGATGGCCATAAAGTTCATGTACAATTTAAATTTAAGTTTAATTTTAAACTAAAAATTGCAAAGAACTTTATGGCCACCCTGTATGTAACACTGAAACTATAATGAATGCTAATATTAATTAATCTTTCTTTTGATGATTCAACAGGCACTTCAATATATAATTACATAATAATACTACAATACTAAAGATGAAGATAAATATGCAATTGGAAAATAATATGATGCAGTGATTTCCTATGTCAGGAAATATATCAGAGTAACAGTGGAGATGCAAAGTTCTTATGCTTATGAAACGTGGACCTGAAATTTTTAAGAAAAGATTAAAAACCAGTGAGTGAAACCTTAGATCCAGAAAACATGGAATTTAACTCCGATTCCACCACTAACTTTACTGTCTTTGGAAACTGTATATGCACCTTTTAAGAGTCTCAGTTTCCTCATTTGTAAAAGTGGAGATAGTATGTATCCCATTGGGATGTTATGAGAAGTAAATGAACTAATGTCAGTAAATTGCCTAGTAACAAATAGGTGAATAATAAGCCTTGTTATTATTATATAATCATCACTGTCATCACCATCATCAACTTTATCATCATCTACCCCACTAATTTTGCAGGTAGTAAAATACTCCTGTGGTCCAGAAACGTAAGATGATTTACTTATAATGACACAGATAATTAATAACAGTTTTTGGACTGGAACTCATGATTTCTAGCTTAAGGACTTCTTTCAGGATATGTATTAGGCTGAAGTTGCCCTGACCTCAAGATATTCTGGAATTTGTAGTTTTTAAACTCAGTCTTTTGTTTGTTTATTTGCCATGGCTTTATTTTTTTTTTCTGATGAGTAGACATAACAGATTTATAAGAAAAGACACCTGATTATTTTAGTTTTGGGGATTTCAGGTGTAATTAAATTGGCTTTTTTATTTTGTTATTATTCTATTGTGATAATAAGAATCTGCAAGACTTTTTTTCTTTTTTTTCTTTTGGACAGAATCTCAATCTGTTACCCTGGGTGGAATGCCATGGTGTCATAGCTCACAGCAACCTCCAACTCTTAAGCTCAAGTCCTCTTGCCTCAGTTTTTCTATTTTTAGTAAAGATGGGGTCTTGCTTTTGTTCAGGTTGGTCTCGAACTCATGAGCTCGAGTAATCCACCCACCTTTGCCTCCCAGAGTGCTAGGATTACAGGCATGAGTCACCACACCCGGCCTTGGAAGACTGTTTTCAAAGGAAAATATTCAATTTTGGACTATAATGCTACATAAATGCAGATACAATTAACTTTGAAAGTGTAAACACAATGCTATATTTCCTTTTGACTTTGGAAAGTTAGCCTATATTAATACAGTGAAACACTTCACATTTTAATGTTTTTGGCTCTATAATAAATATAGTTTTCAAGCTATGTTAAATGGAAAAAACAAAGCATGGAAGAATAAATATAGTATACTTTTTCTGGTGTAACGTTTTAAAAATGTGCATAATGCAAAGAAGTTCAGAAAGGAAAATCTATGATATTTTGTCAGTTTCATTTGTACTTGAAAAAATAATTATCATCAAAACCGATTTGATATTATTTAACCACTTATTATAGTTGAATTATACCCCTCTCAAATATAGTCGAATTACTTTTTTTTTTTTTTTTTTCAGTTTTTTTGACCAGGACCAGGTTTAAACCCACCACCTCTGGTATATGGGGCCAGCGCCCTACTGGTTGAACCACAGGTGCCACCCACAAATATATGTCAAATTCCTAACCACAGTAACTCAAAATGTGACTTTATTTGGAAATTGGGTCTTTATAGAGGTAATAAAGTTAAAATGAAGTCATATTGTATAGTAAGTGTATAAATATAAAATATTGTATAAAATAATACAATATAACTGATGTCTTTATAACAAGGGAAATTTGGACATAAAGACAGACAAGCACAGAGGTGATGGGAAAACATGCAAGGAAGATGCCATATGAGATGGAAGTTTGAAGTGATGCATCTATAAGCCAAGAAATGTCTGAGGCTAACAGAAGCTAGGAGACAGGCATGTATGAAGCCCTGGTGGCTTCAGAGTGCACATGGCACTGCCCACACTGTGATTTCAGAATTCTGGACTCCAGAACTGTGAAATAATACATTTCTATTGTTTTAAGCCACACTGATTGTGGTACCTTGTTACAGAAGCTCAAAGAAACTAATATATTCCCCAGTTCAAAAATATCCAAGAGGCCGGGTGCAATGGCTCACAGCTGTAATCCCAGCACTCTGGGTGCTGAGGCAGGTGGATTGTCTGAGCTCACAGGCTAGAAACCAGCCTGAGCCAGAGCAAGACCTCATTTCTAAAAAGAGCTGGGTGTTGTGGTGGGCACCTGTAGTTCCAGCTGATTGGGGGCTGAGGCATGAGAATTGCTTGAGCCCAGGAGTTTGAGGTTGCTGAGAACTATAACACCACAGCAGTCTACCAGGGAAGACAAAGTGAGACTCTCCCCAACCCCCACCACGCAAAAAAAAAAAAGAAAAAAAAAGAATATCTAAGATACAAGTCCAAGGTTTTGTCTGGGCTGGGCACGCTTATATCCACTTAGCAGAGCAGTAAGAAACTCTTGTTTATCACAGTAACAATTCTCTGTGAAGGACTTGAGGTTCTAGATATCATAAAATTACCATGGCCCTACTACTGCTTTACACTCTGTACTTGGTCTTTCAATTTGAGCTTAATGGAATTTTTAAAATGTGACTTGAAGGTTTAGTTTTCTAGGTCTTTTACAGTATACAGTATTTCAATATCTGTTCATATTGTTCATTTAAAATTCATTCTATATGAAAAGAATTAGAAAAAATTATAGTGTTTTAAATTATGATTCTTGTAAGACTAGTTTGAAAGAAAATATACAAGTCATGGTGACATCTACACTGAGTTCAGATTTTACCATTACTTTTTTATGTGACTTCACATATCTTGACTTCAGTTTACCTTTCAGTAAAATGGAGACAATAATACTTCTTATAATAAAATGTATATGAATGTCCTATATACCTTCATGGATGGTATGGAGGGCTATAGATACAATAATATATTATTATAACTTATGATAGTCTTGTCTGGCACTTGAAAATTAAAAATTAAATGCCATTGTAGTTCTATTAAAATGTTCGCAATTTAAAAATATATGCTTAAAAAACAAGTTTTTTTTAATCCTCAAATTTTTTTAATTTAATTTTTATTAAATCACAGCTGTATACATTTATGGGGTTCAATGTGATGATTTGAGTTACAATATGGACTGCTTAAATCAAACCGATTAATATAACCATCACCTCACTTACTTATTTTTTGTGGTAACACATTTATAATTTACTCTTATTTTGAAGTGTACCCCTGCATCATGCACATTAGGTGATATCACACCAAATGCCCTTCCTCATTCCACCAATCGCCCTCTCCCCTTCCATTCCTCTCCCTCTTGCTGGCTATATTTGTGTTTTATCATTTGTTTATATGTTGGTCTCATATAGTACATATATATTGGTCTCATTTAGTACATTGAATACTTTTTTCTATTCTTAAAATACTTTACTAAGAAGGATCTGTTCCAACTCAAAAGAATTAGAAATTTTTAACAGACCTATAGCAAGCATTGAAATAGCATCAAATATACAAAATCACCCAAAAAAGAAAAGTCGGAGGGCTCGCTGCTCACTCTTATAATCCCAGCATTGGGAGGCCAAGGTGGGTGGATTGCCTGAGCTCACAGGTTTGAGACCAGCCTGAGCCAGAGCAAGGCCTTGTTTCTAAAAATAGGTGGGCATTGTGACGGGTGCCTGTAGTCCTATCTCCCTGGGAGGCTGAGGCAATAGAATCGCTTGAGCCCAAGTGTTCGAGGTTGCTGTGAGCTATGATGCCATGGCCCTCTACCAAGGGCAACAAAGTGAGACTCTATCAAAAAACAAAACAAAACAAAAAACAGAAAAAAAAGAAAAGAAAGAAAAGTCAGTGACCAGATGGTTTCACAACAGAATTCTACCAAATCTTCAAAGGCGAACTAGTAACTATATTACATATCCTTTTCCAAAGCAGAGAAAAGAAAGGAATCCTCCCCAACAAATTCTATGAAGCAAATATCACCTTGATCCCCAAATCAGGAAAGAACCAAACAAAGAAAGAAAACTATAGAAAAATATCATTAATTAATATCAATGCAAAAATATATAATAAGAGCCTAGCAAACAGAATTCGATGATACCTAAAACAATTTATACACCACAATCAAGTTGGTTTTATCCCAGAGTTACAAGGGTGCTTCACCATATGTAAATCTAAAAATATAATACACCACATATTTTTTTAGATAGAGTTTCACTTTGTCACCCTTGGTAGAGTGCCACGGTGTCATAGTTCACAACAACCTCCAACACTTGGGTTAAGTGATTCTCTTGCCTTAGCCTCCCAAGTAGATGGGATTAGAGGTGCCCACCACAAAGACCATATGAGTCTATCAATTGATGCAGAAAGGGCTTTTGATAATATCCAGCTTCCTTTCATAATTAGAACACTTAAGCAAATAGGCTTAGAAGGGACATTTATTAAAGTGATAGAGACCATCTGCAGCAAATCCACAGGCAGTATCATATTAAATGGAGTAAAACTGAAAACATTTCCAATCACATCTTGATCTAGACGAGGATGCCCATTGTCACCACTGCTATTCAATATAGTACTGGAAGTTCTAGCCATCACAATCAAGCAAGAGAAGGGGATTAAAGGTATTTAAATGGGGACACAGGAGGTCAAATTCTCACTCTTCCCAGATGACATGATCTTATACCTGGAAAACCCCAGGGATTCAACTAAAAAACTCTTAGAATTCATCAAGAAGTATAGCAGTGTCTTGGAATACAAAATCAACACCTACAAATAAGTAACTTTCATATATATCAGTGATAGTCAAGCCAAAAAGATAGTTAAGGACTCTATTCCTTTTACAGTAGTGCCAATGAAGATGAAATTCCTGGGATATATCTAACGAAGTTTGGGAAAGATCTCTATAAGAGAACTATGAAACCCTGAGAAAAGAAATAGCAGAAGGTGCTAAGAAATAGAAAAACATACTATGCACATGGCTGGGAAGAATCAACATTGTTAAAATGTCCATACTACCAAAAGCAATATACAGATTTAATGCAATCCCCATCACAGTACAAATGCCATACTTTAAAAAACTCTGAATAGCCAATACAATATTTAGAAATAGGAACCAATCTGGAGGCATGCACTATCAGACTTCAGGTTACACTACAAATCTATAGTGATCAAAACAGCATGGTACTGGCATAAAAATAAAGATTTAGATATATGGAATAGAATAGAGAATATAGAGACAAATCCAACCACATACTGTCATTTGATCTTTTATAAGTCTAACAAAAACATTCACTGTGGAAAAGAATCCCTATTTAACAAGTGGTGCTGGGAGAACTGGCTAGCAACTGTATAAGACTGAAACTGGACCCACACCTCTCACCACTAATAAAAATTGATTTTCACTGGATAAAAGATTTAATGAGGAGGTCTCCCCCACAGCAATTGAAGCAACACAAAGAATAAATTACTGGAATTTTATCAAGCTAAAAACCTTCTGCAAAGGTAAAAGCTCTACAACTAAAGCAAACAGCCTTCAGAATGGGGAAGAAAAAAAACTGCATTGATTCTGACAAAGGTCTGATAATTAGAATCTACAGAGAACTCAAATTAATCAACAAGAAAAGAACAAACAATTCCATTTCTTTGTGGGTAAGAGACTTGAATAGAAACGTCACTGAAGATTACAGACAAATGGCCAACAAACACATGAAAAAATGCTCATCCTCTTAATTATCAGAGAAATGCAAATCAAAACCACTTTGAGATACCATCTAACCCCAGTAAGAATAGCCCACATCACAAAGTCCCAAAACTGCAGATGCTGGCATGGATGTGGAGAGTAGGGAACACTTGTACACTGCTGGTGGGATTGTAAACTAATACAATCTTTATGGGAAAAAGTATGGAGAATCCTTAAGGAATTAAAAGTTGACCTTCCATTCAATCCCACAATTCCATTACTAGGTATTTACCCAAAAGAACAAAAATCATTTTACAACAAAGAGATTTGCCCCAGAATGTTTATTTCAGCTCAATTCATAATTGCCAAGTTGTGGAAGCAGACCAAGTGCCCATCAACCCATGAATGGATTGCCAAATGTGGTATATCTATACTGTGGAATACTATTCAGCCATTAAAAAGATGAAGACTTTACATCTTTTATGTTTACATATATAAAACAAATTTTAAGATAAATATTACTTACCTGATCTATATTTAGCTTCTCCACTTTTCTTATTGTCTTTTCATAAATAACATTGTTTCCTGGGAAGAAATGGCTTCCTCTCAGAAATGGAGACAGTGGTTCCTGTAAAGACAGTGAAGAATGTTTTGTTTTGTTTTGAAAGTCATCCTTTTAGAGGAACCTTAAATTAACCAAATACTCAGTCTCTAACATGCTCTGAGATAGTGACAGACTTTAGGAGGAGAGTGGAATGACATCCCAATAACGTACTGACAGATGCAACATGGTATTAAAGATAGTCCACTTTATGAAAGAATACAATATGGATTTATTCTACTATATTTTACTATGTTTAACAAAGTCTTTTGGAGAGCTTGGTGGGGAGTGGGAAAGATTTTACTCTGTCTCTAAGACAAGACAATGTTTTCTCTAAAGTTCACAAACATAAAGTTAACCTCACTTAAATTGGGTTCACTGGTAGGTTTTTTCCATGCTAAAATATTGCTGGGGAAATGAAAAATAAACATAATTCGGTACAACTAAGCAATAAAGTAGGTAGAACTATACTAAAGTTTTTTTTGGGGGAATCAACTTTGGTGTCCTTGAAGTGTCAATTATTATTTGTAATTATAATCAATGCTAAGGATCTCAGAACAACATATGTTTTGAATATTGAGAAAAGAGTAGAGGCTTTAAGATCCCCTGTGTATCTCCATATAATCAAGTAAATTGCTGTAGAATTAGCCAAGCTTAGAAGATGTCAGCCAATGAAATATAGCTGGTGACATGGCCAAGATCTGAAAGAAATCAGAGGAGGACTAATAAGAATCAGACCAGGATTCCACAATAAATATAATGTCCACTACATTCTTTTCACTTCTTTTATTATTCATTTGAGTCTTTACTTGCATAGAGAGAGCTGGTTGCTTTGCTACAAATCAAAAAGTGCATTCATTTATATGGTAATATAGGGAAATAATATAGAAGGGTATAAGGCCAAGCCTGTTACTGTTAATGTGTAACAGTAACCATTTCAAAATCAACAAAATGTAGCAGTTTTTTAGTCTGCTTTTATAAATAGTCTTAGAACAGTTGGACTAAAACACTGGTTATTGAGAAGGCAAGATACTCTTGAACCAAAAGATACATAATTCTTGTACTCAAGTTTGAATAAAGGGTATTTTAACAAAATGTTCCTTAGAGACTTTGATAGAACAAATGTATAAGTGACTACGTTTGACTAGATGAAGAATTATCAAATCTAAAAGTGGATATATTTTAGAAAGATTGCCACAGAAGCTATATTGTATGTTTGTTTTGGAAAAACAGCCTCCTTGGTAAATATTTACAATCATGAAATACACATTTATGTGCTTGCTATACATGATGTACTTTGGTAAGTGTTATGAGGCACGAAACATGAATCAGGCTTATATTATTACCAGGAGAATTTAGTATTGATAAGGGTTCATGAAACTATGGTACCCTGTTTTTGTACTATCTTTAAGCTAAGAAAAGCATTTAGATTTTTAAGGATTGCAAATTAAAAAAAAAAAAAAAAACAACTAAGAACACCATGGCGCTATGTGGACAGCAAAGCATAAAGTATTTACTGTCTCACCATTTACAGAACAGTATTTTCCAATTCATGGTTTAGATAATATATTAACACAATCATCTAAAATATAAGGTAGACAGTGACATGTGCCCATAAAGGCACAGAGAAAGAACTTATGGGATGGAGTTTAAAAGAAGGAAGATTGCATTCTATCAACCAAATGCTCAGGTAGGATATTTGGCATCTGAAAGGTGGTTAAGATGATATTTTAAATATGAGAAAGGAGATGGAAAATAAAATGTTATTCCAAGTGAATGAAACAAAATAATTCAAGTCACCAACTTTGGAAAAGTTTGCAGTTACACGTAGAAGACATACTTGACATATAAAGCTTGATTCTCTTCAAGCAGTGAGAAGTCTTTAAGCACTTTTACTTTATTATTATTATTATTTTTAATATTTTTATTAAATTATAACTGTGTACATTGATGTATATATGGGGTTCAGGGTACTGATTTGCTATACAATGTGGAATGCTTACATTGAACTGATTAACGCATTGATCACCTTGCTTACTTATGTGTTGTGGTAAGACAACGATACACTTAATAATTTTGAAATGTATTATTGCATCATGCACATTAAGTGAGATCCTCCCAAATACCCTCCCTCATCCCGCCTCCTCCCACCACTCCCCTCTCTCTCCTCTTCCCTTCCTTTTACTTTCTGGATTATAGTTATGTTTTACCATTCATATGAATGTGTAGGTGATTATATATTGATTTCATAATAGTATTGAATATATTGGATATTTTTTTTTCCATCCTTGAGAGACTTTACTAAGAATTCTGTGTCAGCTCCATCCAGGTAAACAGAAAAGATGTGAAATCTCCATCTTTTTATGGCTGAATAGTATTCCAAGGTGTACATATACTACAATTTGTTAATCCATTCATGGGTCAATGGGCACTTGGGTTGTTTCCATGTCTTGGTAATTATGAATTTGGCTCCAATAAACATTCTGGTGCAAATGTTTTGTTGTAAAATAACTTGATAATCTGGGTATATACCTAGTAGAGGAATTGCAGGATTGAATGATAGGTTTACTTCTAGCTCCTTGAATATTCTCCAAACTTCTTTCCAAAAAGGTTGTATTAGCTTGCATCCCCACCAGCAGTGTAGAAGTGTTCCCTTCTCTCTGGATCCATGGCAACATCTGTAGCTTTGGGATTTTGTGATGTGGGCTAATCTTACTGGAGTTAGATGATATCGCAAAGTGATTTTGATTTGCATTTCTCTGATCGTTAAGGATGATGAGCATTTTTTCCATAAGTTTGTAGGCCATGAGCCTGTCTTCTTCAGAGAAGTTTCTGTTCAAGTCCCTTACCTACATAGAAGTGGGGTTATTTGTTCATTTCTTATTAATTAGTTTGAGTTCTCTGTGGATTCTAGTTATCAGGCCTTTGTCAGAAGCATAACCTGCAAAAATCTTCTCCCATTCTGAAGGTTGTCTGATCAATCTACAAAGTAAATGCTTTGTAATGTATTTTTCATCTTAACCCAGTAATGTAGTTTTGGTGTTGCTTCAATTGCCCAGGGGGTCCTCCTCATAAAATATTGTCCCAGGCCAATTTCTTCAATTGTTTTCCCTGCACTCTATTCTAGTATTTTTATATTTTCATGTCTTAAGTTTAAATCTTTTATCCAGTGAGAATCAATTTTCGTTAATGGTAAAAGTTGGGGGTCCAGTTTCAGTCTTCTACAGGTCACCACCCTTAATTGCTTTTAAACAGAGAAATGAGGCAAACAGAATTTACTTCAAGAAGATAATTAAGAAGAGGATGAGTATAGATGAGGAGGTAATTAAAGAGATTATCATGGACAGAACTTTTCAAAGATGACTCTGAGATCTTAAACCTGAATAACCAGGGGGAGGAGCCAAGATGGCAGCCGAGTAACAGCTTCCTTGCAACTGGGCACAGTGAGACTGGGGAGAGAAGAATTCAGGCATCTCTGGCTGGTGAGATCTGCCCAGAAACAATCCCTTTGGGGACACAGGGAGACAGCGTGAGACTTCTGGACCCCCGAGGAAGGCAAAAGCAGTGGAGATCTGGCAAGTGCTTGCATGTGTTCGTTTAGTCTAATCCTGCCGGCAGCTGTGGCTACAGTAGCAGTGAGACTGCAAACTGGAAAGGCCTTACCTGTGAGCTGTTCGTGTTTCTTTTGGACTTGGCACTCAGTTGAACTGCCTTGGGAGAACTGGGGCAAGAGTGAGGAGGTCTTTGAGTGTTGTCTGGGGCTCCAGACTGAGCCACCAAGCCAGATGGAGCTACCAGTGTTTGGTGGTGGGCTGTGTGGAGCCATCATAGGAGAACTGCCCCAGCAAGCTCCACCCTCAGGGTCGCAGAACAAGCATCGGGTGGGAGCGTGTAATCTAGTGACTGAGGGTCACTAGGCTGGTTCAGTATATGTAAAATCTATAAATGTAATCCAGCACATAAACAAATTAAAAAATAAAGA
>CAUYRH010179554.1:0-32844 GCA_963574655.1 Perodicticus potto
GGGGGGTGGGGTCTTGGGGCCTTGGTGTGTGCCACACCTTTTGGGGGCAAAACACGATTGTAAGAGGGACTTTACCCAACAAATGCAACTAGTGTAACATGGTTTCTTGTACCCTCAATGAATCCCCAACAATAAAAAAAAATAAAATTAAAAAAAAAATGTAAAATGTTAGCTTACAGTTTTGTGATTACTACAGAGGCTGAGAATTAGGACATCATTTACCACTCATGGATCCTTTGTGATCTGCCTATTCATGATAGTTGTCCTTTTTTAAATTTTTTAAAATAGGTTTGATTTTCCATCTTAGTTTGAAGATCTGTTTTTATCCTTTTTAAAGATTCTGTTTAGGAAAGGCAGGGCCATTCTCTCTCTGCAGCTTCCTTTGCTTCCTGAGTTGGCATGGCTCAGTGAATCAACTGAGGGCTGTGGGACTGAAGAGAATGGAGTTTGAAATTCATACCTCTCAATGATTTTGTGGTTAACTCTTTTAACCTTTGTTAAGTGCTACCCAGATAGAGACTGAATAGGACTTAGATTCTGGTCTTGTGTATATCAGTCCAGAGTGTATTAGTTTGGACTAGTAAAACAAAATACCATAGACTGGGTATAAACGATAATATATAAACAATATATAAACAGTAATAATTTATTTCTCACAGTTTTGAAGGCTGGGAAGTCCAAGATTAAGGACTTACAGATTTGATGTCTGGCTCACTTCCAGGTTCATAGAAGGCACCATTTTGTCACATCCTTACATGGTGGAAATGGCAACATTTCTCTCTGGTACCCCTTTTATAAGGGCACTAATACCATTTGTAAGGGTAGAGCCCTTACAACCCAGTCACCTCCCAAAGACCTCCACCTCCTAATTGAGAGCTAGAATCTCCTCATATGAATTTTGTGGGTACACAAACATTCTGATCACAGCAAGTGTCTTTTCCTGGGCTCAGCTATGCTGGCTGCATAAGGCTTTACAGAAACGTCAGCCTACACATCATGCTCAGGGTTGTGCCATGAGGAGTGCATGTGACAATGCTTTTTAGCTGCTACCCATAAACTGCCTGGAAACCAAACCTTTCCCAAATTGCATCTTCATGACAGGCCCTATTCTTTTTCTGTTTGTTGACATCGTGGGGCTTGTTTTCTACCAGCACAGCCATTGTGCCTGGCTCTCCTGGGGTTGGATGTTTTATTTGCCTTTGGCAAAGCTTCTTCCATTCTTTTCTCCACTGTAAAAGCCCAGAAAGGAAAAAAACAAAAAAACAGGCTTCAGTGAAATGGCCATCAGATCACTGTGTTTTTGGCCCTGCTTGGCTACTTGTTTCTGGGGCACCAATCAATTCAACTAAAAAAGGTCAAAGCTGTGTTAGCTAAATTTACTGTCATTACTTTTCTAAATTTTCACCTTATTGGAAGCAGTTATAAGGGCATTCATTCTAATTTGATCTCAAATCTCAATTATGCATAAATGCACACAAACATACATACATTCTCCCCACATACACCCGTACATACACACACACATACAAATGTCAAATATTTATAGTTGTTATCTCTGAGTAGTGACGTTTTGATTATTTTATTTGCTTATGTGTATTTTTCAGTACTTTTCACATTTTCCTAAAATGGGCTATTATTACTTAAAATCTCAGCAAGGAATAGATGCCATTCTCAGAGAATAACTGAAAAGGATTCAGTGAAGTAACTGCTTTTAGGGTTCAAGTTTAAGGCTGCTGTATTTGTCCCGATAGGTAAGATAATACTACAGAAACAAACAGCTCCCCAAATCTCAGTTTCCTCTTGCTGATGTTACATATTTAGTAAAAATTCCTATGTTCTGTTTCACATTTCTTTTTTATTTTTCCTTTTTGGCCTTCTCTCTGGGGTCCTGACTAGTGGAACAGCCTCTCTCTAGAATGTTTCTGTCATTGAGATGAAAGAAGAAGAAAGCTCTAGTGATGTCTGCATTGGCAATAAATGTGTCAGGAAGACTCATTGGGTCCTATTAGATGATGGAGAATCAGAAAGCCCACTCCTTCCTGGTGCTAAGAAGAAAGAACCCAAGTGTTGGCAAATAGTCCCATTAACCACCAAGGAACTAGCGAGAAACAGTGACACATTTACTGATTAGCCATACAGAGGAGCTGTTAGTACCCTCAGGCCCGAATGTGTTCCCAGAGCCAAGTGGAGGGCAATACTGTAGCTGTGGTAGCGAAGCACAGTGACCACCAAGCCAAAGCTGTCAGGAGAGAGCAAAATAATCTACTTGTCTTTCCTTTTGCTTCTGATCTTCCGATGATGAATGAGATAATGGATGATGGATCCCTTTAACAAAACTCAATCAGAATCCAGGGGCACCCATGCCTAGGTAACATAATCAATATGGTCAACCTCCTTGGGCACTAGACAAGTCAGAAAAAAGCAGGGTGGATCTGGAGGGACAAGGAGTAATCAGAACAAACCAGTACTATTATTATAATTAAAAAATAAGATATTTTTATTTACATAAAAATAAAGCTCAGTGTACTAGAAATCAAGAAGCATCATCGAACACATGTATATAGCCATATTTCCAGGGTAACTCTATACTCAGTTCCAAGAATGTAGAGATTTCATCAGATGTGGCTCATGCTTTTGAGGAGTCACAGTTCACCTGGGGAAGAAATCCATGTTACCAACAACTATAACATAGGTCACAGGTGATGTCTTAGACATGTGGACAGGAAACTTTGAGAGCCCTTTGAGGACTCATTGCTCACCCAGTTCTCTTTCTGTTGTTCAGGTCTCCCATCTGCAGGGTAAACCCTACCAATTCTGGGATGAGTCCCAGAGATCCATAATGCACCCAGAGACACCACATTTCTTGTCCTAAGAAAGCAAAGATACACACAGATCATGACTGAACAGTAACTGACATTAATATGAAGTCACAAACCCACCTGGTTCTGATTATCTCAGCTCATGCTGATTTGGGGGAGGTTAGGGAGTCACAGGCCTGTGTTAGTTTTGACTGTCTATCCAAGTGTGTGTGTATGTATAAAGGCACACACATGCAAATCCATGCACACTCCTTCTTCTCCCATGTTGCTCCTCCACTTAACAAACATGAAACACGTCTTTCTTGCGTATTATAGAAAAGGCTGGGTGGTGCTGATTTTACTACATTAACTGAAGATGCACTTGTGATGAATTATGAATGACATAACATGCCTTAAATCATAAAGAAATCCAATTTAAATTTCTACACACAGTTCAGAGTCTGCTTTTAATCTATACTTTGCTCAAATCCATTGTATGTCTTAGTAGATTTTGCACAGAGAAATGAGAATCAAAATGTTGGGGTTTTGCATCAGGCAGATATTGACTAATACTTTTTGTTGCTTTTCATAGAAAAAGGCCTCTTTAAGTTTTTCATTTTCCTCTTTTTTTCTGTGTGTGTATGTTTAATATCCAGTGCAATAAATAGCACATCAGCTCAGGAGAAGAAACCAGCTGCTGTCTTTTATTCATTGCCACTGATGGTATGGATTTAGAAGACTCCTAAGAGTGAGCAAAGAATTCTGCTGCTTTCTAATGGCATGGGGTTCATTTCGATGAAAATCTATTTTTCTGTTTTAACTGAATCTACTAAAGACTCTCTTTTGAGGTATTAGGGTAGGGGAACTATTTATAGCAATTAGAATTTGGGCAGGAAAATAGCAGTCATTCATGAATTCTGGGTATGAAGTGGTTTTTATAAATAATTAAACTTCTTATGTTGAGATAATTGTACATTTACATAGAACAGATACAATACAGAGAGATCCCAAGTACACTTTAGCCAGTTTCCTGTGATGGTACATGGAACATCCTGCAAAAACCTTGTACAATATCACAAATGAGATTTTGACTTTGATACAATCTTATTTAGATTTTCTATTTCATTTGTATTCATTTTTGTATTGTAAGTGTATTTAGTTTTATGAATTTTTATAACAGGTAGGTCTGTATGCCTGCCACTGCAATTGATCTAGAACAATCTCATCACCACAAAGGCATCATGTTGCCCTGTTATTGCCACATCCACTCCCACCACCTTCTTCCATCTCTACCATCCCTAATACCTAGTACACTGTATCAATGTACCACAATTTGTTTAACCATTCATACATTGAGGAGCATATGGATTCTTTTCAGCTATCAGGGATAAAATTGCTGTCAACATATATGTTGTTCTTGTGTAAACATAAGCTTTTGAATCAATATAAGTTTTCATTTCTGTGAGATAAATGCCCAAGAGTACAATTGCTGGATTGTATGGTAATTTTGTGTTCAGTTTTGTAAGAATCTGTCAAACTATTTTCCAGAATGACTGTACCATTTGACAATCCCATCAATAATGTATTTGAGAACTGTCTGGAAAGTATAATTAATTAGAAAGAAAAATTAATATAATTTTTCACATTACATGGCTAGATACTTTCCAGACAGCCCTCTTATGTGATTCAGTTTCTCTACATCCTTGCCAGCATTTGGTGTTGTGACTATTTTTTACTTTAACTGTTCTGATAGGTGTGTAGTGATATCTCCTTGTGGTTTTAATTTGCATTTTCCTAATAGCTAATGATGGTGAACTTCTTTTTATGTGTTTATTTGCCATCTGTATGTATCCTCTTCAGTAAAAAGTCTGTTCAAGCCTTTTCCCCATTTTCAAATTAAATAATTTGCATGTTTTTTACTGTAGACTTTTGAGAGTTTTTTGTGTATTCTAGATATATCTAGGCGTATCTAGGTCTTTGTTGGATATGTAGTTTGTAAATATTTTCTCCAAGTCTATATCTTGTCTTTTTATCCTCTTCATGGGGTATTTCACAAAGCAAAAATTTATAACTTTGATGAAATATAATTATCAAATTTTCCTTTTATGACTCACATTTTTTATGTTAAGTCTAAAAATTTTACCTAGCCCCAGGTCTTACAGATTTTTTCTTTTTTTTTTTTTCCACCTAGAATCTTATACTTTGCACATTTCATGTTCATGCTCATAATCCATTTTGAATTAATTTTTGCATAAGCAGAGAAGAAGTTAAGATTTTTTTTTTTCTGTGAATGTCCAACTGCTATAGAACACTGTGTTGAAAAGGCTTCCCTTCTTCCATTGAGTTGTGCTTGCATTTTTGGGAAGAATCATTGGGTATACTTGTGTGGGTTAATTTCTGGGTCTCTGTTCTATTCCATTGATCTAGATGTCTGTTACTCAGAAGATATCACACTGTCTTGACCACTCTAGTGACATGGGAAGGTTTAATAGTGAGTAAAGTGATTTCTTCCACTTTGTTCTTCTTTTTCAAGACTGTTTTAGCTACTTTAGGGCCTTTGTTGTTCTATAAAAATTCAAAACTATCTAGTCTATGTCTAAGAAAAGGCTATATGGGGTGTTTTAATATGAGGAATTAGAAGCTCACATAACCATCTGAAGATGTGGTGAGAGCTTAGGGGCAGCACAGCCACGTTGGCCCATCTCAGCAGCATCAGTGAACCAAGGGTTTTGGGAGGGCTGGTCATGGGACCTTAAAAGTCTCAAGAGTTTCAGAAAAGTGCCCACCAACTCTAGCTGGCTGTCGAATAAGTGGCTCCTCAAAAAGTTGTCTTGGCACCACTTTGACCTCCAGTTTACCATATATCTGCCCATAGCTGGTCCCAGGGGCAAAGGTCTTTGTCTTTCCTGCCTTCTTAGTGGCTGACTCGGGCCCAGGACTGGGCCAGAAGGGTGTTCTCCCAAGGGGTGAGATGGGATCAGGCCACCAGTGATTTCACACTGTCAGGGCTAAGGACCCTGTGAGTGTTTTGTCAGGTTTCTGTATGGTGGATGAAGAGAAGTGCTCCATTAACTATTCTTCTCACAGAGCACAGTTTTCAGAGGAACAGAGGTTATCTGGGGAGTTGATTTCTAGAACCCAGAAAGTTGGCTCTCTGTGTGTTGACTCTATGGGCCAATCAGCTGAGGACACAATGGGAAAGCCATGGAGTGCCCAGTATAGTTGAGATAGGCAGGTGAACTGGTCACTGCAGGAGGGTTAGAAATGCCACATGAAAGGAGGCCGGGCAGAGCAGGGCATGTGTGTGTATGGTTGTGGTGGTGGAGGCAGAGGGCAGGGTGGATGCTCCTATCCCTGTCTTCATGCCTTGGGGGAGAGTGCAGAAGCAGCATCATCTATACTGAGGCCTCAGGATATGCTGGAGTAAACCAGGTAAACGGGCACATAGAACAAAGTAGGAACACGTGGAAGATTTTACAGGAATAAAGGAGAAAGGCTAGAGAATAGATACACAAATAGGCTGAAATGCAGACTCCAGCCATGCGACAATTCTAATCTTCAAGAGAAAACAAGAGTAGGTTGGGCCTGATTTCTTGGTTCCTTCCTGCACCTCAATTCTATGAACCAAGTTCTTTGTGATTTCAAAACAGCCAGTAGGTTATATAACATAGCACTTCTCCTTCCCATCATCCCAACCAACACCTGTTAGAACTAGTGTGAAGACCGAGGTGTCTTCTTTGACAAAAAAACAAACAAAAAAAGTTGCAGTTCACATTTGTTTTATCCAAATGAAATATTTTACCACATACAGCTTTCACATGAATGACACATCAGTTCCAATTTGTGACAGGGGGCTAAGTTAAACTGACTCCAGCCCTCACAAGGCATCTCAGAGCATGCCCTGGAGAATAATAACACAATTGGTTAAGTGTCACTGAGGCTGGGCTGAGAGCTAGCTTGTCTGTGGCTCTATCCTCAGGTGGGAGAAGTGTTCATGCTCTGTGTTGTACAAACTATGCAGGTTTGTGTGGTGTGTGGTGGTAATGATTCTTTCTTAGAGGCAGATATGAAGCTAATTTAAAGGTTTCATATGAAGGCTATAACCCAACTATAGGACAAGAATATGGGAAGGGAGGGGAGGGGGGAGGTTTAGGTGGAGGGAGGTAAGTGGTGGGGCAACACCTATGGTGCATTTTACAAGGGTACAGGTGAAACTTACTAAATGCAGAGTACAAATGTCTTCATACAATAACTAAGAAAATGCCATGAAGGGTATGTTAAACAGTTTGTTGAAAACATTTCAGATTGTATATGAAACCAGCACATTGTACCCCTTGATTGCACTAATGTACACAGCTATGGAACTAAGCCACAGACCCTGCAGCCAAAAAGTAATTAGAGAAATCTACCTTTGTTAGTGTAAGCTCCAGAGACTTGGGAGATATGTTCACCACAATATAATGTGGCAAAAGCTAACCCATTATGATTTAATATAAAAAAAAAAAGAAGCATTAACATCAGGGACCTTTAGCTTCATGGTCTCAAGTGCTCCTCAGTAGTCAAGGTCATAGTCTCACACTGTTGCTCAGGAGTCAATCCAGGGTTCATGGTCTAAGCCTGTTCCTCAGTGGTCAAGCCAAAGTCATGATCTCAGGCTGTTTCTTAATAGCCAAGCTAAAGGTCATGGTCTCAGGATGTTCTTCAGTGGTCAAAACCAGATCACAATCTCAGGCTGTTTCTCAGTGGTCACGCTAAAAGTCATGGTCTCAGGCTGTTTCTCAGTGGTCAATCTAAAGGTCATGATCTCAGGCTGTTTTTAGTGACCAAGCTAAAATTATGATCTCAGGCTATTCTTTAATGGTCCAGTCCAAGGTAGTTGATTGAGGAGAGGAGAAGAGAGGAGAATAGTTGAATTACTGAGAACTCCTGGTCAGATAGGCAGAGCAGTACACTAATGAAACATCCAGGGTGACATCAAGATGAGTAGGGTTGTGTAAGAATCAATATTCTGATGGACAGGAGGTGTGGTTACCTCAGGAACTGAGTTCCTTGATGTAGGGGTCAGTCTTCTTCACCAGAATCTTAAGCTCTAACACAGAGACAAAACTTTGAATAGTTTGTGTGATTCTCCAAGAGGATTATAATCCTGTTTGGTTTCCTAGGGCTGCCCTAACAATTGGCCAAACTGGGCAACTTAAAATAACAAAAATTTACTTACTCTCTGATAGTTCTTGAGGCAAAATGTCTGAAAGTAAGTTGTGGACAGGTTGGTTTCTTCCAAAGGCTTTGAGGAAGAATCTATTCCATGCCTCCTTCACAGTTGCTGGTGGTTGAGGGCAATTCTTAATGTTACTTGGAGACCGACAACTCCAATCCCTGTCTGTGTCTTCACATGGCCTTCCCCTCGGGGTGTCTTCTCCCTTTCTCTTCTTTTATAGGGATACTTATCATTAGATTTAGAGGTAGGTAGGTAAATATATCTTTTTAATGGTGACTTTCAACCTCCTAGAGCCTCCAGGGGCACATTCCTTGCTTTGGTCAATGTAAAGTGAACAGAGGGGATAAACAAGGTATATGCCTCTTCTTAATAGAAACTTTAACCACCAATGCATGATTCTGCAAGGCTCTCTTTTCTTATTACCAAAAGTACATTCCAGAAGGGGATTCTTTCATAGATCCAGAATGAAGAAGACATGTACATGGAACTAAGCCACAGACCCTGCAGCCAAAAAGTAATTAGAGAAATCTACCTTTGTTAGTGTAAGCTCCAGAGACTTGGGAGATATGTTCACCACAATATAATGTGGCAAAAGCTAACCCATTATATATACATTGAATTTATGAAGTGCATTTTGGACAATTACACAGTATCTTATGAAGCCCCAAGGCACCATCTCAAGTTCAGAAATGATCTCTTTTCTCTCCTTCTTATATTTACCCTTGTCATTCTTCTGGTTTTGATTGACATATGACTTCCTCCAATTTTCCTCTTACTGGTTTTTAGTTCCAATAAAGAAAGAGCCATAGTCTTCCTAATTGGCTGAGGAACAAAACAGCCACAAAACTAAAGTGAGGAAGAAACAAAAGTTCTGAAATATGAAAAAATCAGGAATAGTTTCTGGCCCTTTCTCCAGGATTTCTGATTTCTTCTGAGATAGTCTCTTGTGACCCCTCATTGTCCTAAAATGGCCACAAATTTGTTCATCCATTAGTTTTGTCAAACAGTGTTTACCTGTTCCTGATATGGGAGTTGGCTGTTCTTTCTGCCTCTATCTCATGCTCCATATTTATTCTATATCTTACACTGACCCACAGCTACCCCTCTCTGCTGCCTGCATCCCTACCTCTTGGTCCAAGCCTCCATCATCTCTTCTCTGCCTTACTTCTAGAGCCTCTTGACAAGTCAAGTTTTTCTGTCTCAATTCTCACTCCTAGGCACCTAACAGGCATGAGAATGAATGATGTATGGGTCAAACTTCTTGCTATACCTGTAGCAGTATGTTCTCCTAGAAAACACAGACCCCAAAACATGAAAATATACAAATAGATTAATTTCAAATTACAGAGAAACCAGGGGCTGAAATGCACAGGGAGGAGCTATGTTAGCTAAGGGTCAGGGCACCTCTCCAAGGAGGTGATATTTAATTAGAGATGAGAATGTAAAGAAGGGAGGGTAGAACTTGAGCCAGTGACATGGCTGGACACTAGAAGCTTTGTGAAGAGGATTGGCCACTGAGATAACTCCTTCCAGTTACTTGAAGGATGGATCATTAACAGTGGATAAATCTATGTATGTTTTATGTGTATGCGTGTTTGCTGTGTGGTGTATGATGATTCCTTCTCCAAGATCCCTCTTCAGCAGAAGTTCTGTCCATGGAGCAGAGTTGCCTTGCCTTGTATTGTGGGTAAGTATCATGACCATTTGTGTCCACTGTAGGAACATTATTCTAGTTTGGGGGAATACCAGGAAAGGAGAGAATGAATGCCGTGCTACCCTCTCCACAGATTAGAAAATGTCCCCCTGTCTTCCCTAGCTCATGGGACCTAATCAGATATGAACTCTGAAAGGGGAAGTTGGCTCCTTTATCCTTGCCAAGTAGGAGCCCAGGGGCATGGAGGCAAGGGCAAAGTGGCTGAGGCATTTCAATGAGTCTATTCTGGTGGCAAGGTGTTGATTAGGTCCTTCTTTCTTCCAAAGTTTGCCTGAGCCTGGATCTCCTGGTTCATGTTAATTACGTGAGTTTCTCTCCATTTTTTCCAAAAATAAAAGAATTATTTTCATGCATAAGTTAACCAAAACCCACTTCTGTAATTAATAGCCATAAACTCCAACCAGTTGAATGGCCTAGGAACGAGTACTGGGGAATAGCACTTGTACCTGTGTAAAAGGAACAGAAATGTGGAAGTGGCAGGAAATCAAAGGCTGAAAATAAAATCTTTATAGAAATTCAGAAATTCTTGGGAAGAGCTTTAGATAGCCAAGGACTTAGATATCTAGATTACAAGAAGGCTGGTTTATCCAGGATAATATCTGGATTACTTGTACAAATGAATGTGAAGGAGTGAGTGAATACATGAATGAATGAATGAGCACTTGAATAATGAACAATGCCGCCCACTCTTTCTTGACAGATGGCAACAGCCTTCCTCTAATCAAGTCTCATTACAAACAGTTTTCGTGGAGGGACGTGTCAGTGAAGTAAGACCAAAGGATAAAAAGTAGAAAGAGAAGGGTTAGAAATTGGACTGTGTAGGGTGGTTTACTTTCTCTCTGGAGCAGTCCAAGGAAGGGCCGCGGTTACTGGGTTGTTGGTCATCCACGGGGGCGACCTGAAAGAAGTCTCTTTCTCCACACTTGCCCTTTTCCCAACATCCAGGGTAGTGACACAAGCTGGAAACCAAAATTATCCTGTCCTTCCTGCCCTTAAACCCAACTGACTACCATGTCCTGTTTGGTTTTTTTAACTGAGGTTTTAAAAACGCAGTAATATTTATAGGTGTCATGGATGGGAAATTCATACTTTTGTACACACTGTGTAAACATCATCCAAATAAGGATGGCAAGTATTTGTATCTCCCTAGAAAGTTCCCTGCTTCTGTTCTGGGTCAATGTGCACCCCAGGTCTCAGTTTACCTGTTGAATTTTTCTCACCATGTATTAGTTTTGCACCATTTCCTCTCAGTTTTATCTCAAAATATTGAATCTCCCCACCTGTATCACTAATTTGGTGGTCCAGGTAAATATTTCTGTATCTGTGACACTTCATCTCCTCTCAGTGGGTCTTTCTGCCTGCTCTCCTGTCCATCCCAACTGCCATCTTGCAGAAGGAGTCACTTCACCTACTAAAGACTCCTGACATCCTCCAAGAGGCCCGCCCACCTCTCCAGCCTCCTCCTGTCCCTCCCTCACACTTGCTGTGTCCTGCCCACGTACTTCGGCTTTGAATCCTTCCTCCAGAGCACCCATTCCAGCCTTCACCCTGCACCTCCCTGATACGTCAAATTCCCACGTCACCCTGCATCCCTCCTTGTTCCCCCACTTCATGGTTCTACCCCTGCGTACTCCACCTCCTTCCATGCTTCCCCTCTGCAAACACTCACTGAACCCTTCTCTGAGCCAGGTCCTCTGTTGGGTGGGGAGACGTGGTGCCTGTCCTCAGGAAGCTCCTAGTTTAGGAAAGCCAGCAGTGGCAACATGCCATGACAAGAGTTACCCATCTGAGAACTCCCCCAGGAGCACCGTGGAGGAAATGCCCACTAATCAGTCTGTGTAGCAGGCCAGGAAGGGCTTTTACATGTGAATATGAGTCCGCCCGGGGAAGAATATTGGAAATGGTGTTTCAGGTGGCAGGAAGAGCATGTGCAGATGAGCGGAGGGTAGAGAAGCATGCCGAGGTTCAGCTAGAGCCAATCGTTTGGCTGGATGTCAGCCTGTATTGGGGCAAAATAATGACAGGACTGTCATGTACAGAAGAGGTGCTTGGAAAATCTCTGAGAAACCAATTAAACGACACTCTAACCCTCTCTGGACTTGACAATTCCATTCAGTGTGTGTGGGATTTTTATGTATATTTTTTGTGAACTTTCATCGATATTGATATTCCTGGAATTGACAGTAAAAGATGTTACGGTATTTTCCACCTAAAGGGAAGGGAATGGGAGTGTGGAGATGGCACGTGGCCGATGACCATTTGAAGACAAGACCTAGTTGAGGCGAGAGGCGTTTGAGGTCCTGGTGCTCCACCTGTGTGGGGGCACCGTCTGGGCTGTCTGCCCAGTCTTGTGAGGAAAAGGGCCTTTGGCAATGTGGCTGAATTTTCAGGGAGCGCTTTATACTTAATGAAGAGGTTTGTATGTGGCTTAGTTTATATAAGGGTGAAGCATAGAGGGAGGCGCATCTGACTAAGGAAAGAACTAGAAATCGAAACAGGATTCCCAAGTCTGAGTGAATTAGAAGCTGTGTTTCAGGAGTATAACCTCAGCAAGAATATTTGATATGACCGCATCTTGGGGAACCAGCAGGGACTCAGAACATAGTTCAAGAAATCTGAGTTTGGGTCTCAATCCTGACATGGACAAGATAAACCAGAACAAGTAACCTCTCAACCGTGGTCCTCAGTGTTTATCTATGGAAAATGGGAACAACTTGAACTTGCCTTATATGGCTATTGTTTGCATAAAACCCACTTTATCGCCTCCTCAGCAGAATTATCACCAATCTGTCAATATTAGTTGCTCTTATTATTATTCCTATGATTATGATAAATAACTCAGACCATTCCCAAATCAAAATGATGTCACAGTTGAAAGATGTCAGAATTAAAGAAAATAAGAGCGCTTCATCTAAAATACCAAATCATGTGAACTCGGTGAGGTCGGCTGCATCTGAGACGGCCCCTAACCTTCTCTGCACTAATCCCGGAGACTGTGCACGGGCAGATCCATCACACCCATGACTATGTTACCTCACCTGGCAGAAGGGCTTTTTCAGATGTAATTAAGTTACTAATCAATAGACCTGAAAATAGGGAGATGATCTGGGAGGCTTCACCTATCCCTAAAGTGGAGAGTTTTTTCTGGTGCTGGAAGGGAAGTTAGAGCTGTTCTAAGCACAGAAAGATCCCACTTTCTGTGGCTGGCTCTGAGCTGGGGCAAGGGAACGCTAGAGTGAATCTTTGAGAGTGGCCCCCTGCTTGCCAAAAGCTGTTCCTTTCTGACAGACAGCAAGGGAACTGGGGTTCTAATCTTACAAGTCCAAGGAACCAGCATATTTTGCCATGTAAAACGAGCTCCCATGTATAATGCACACCCATGTTTTTAGCCCGAAATGTCAGGAAAATACCCCTTGAGAAATTGGCCAGCTCTCAGCTGGGACAGATACGTATGTGAAAGGAGACCACTCCCATGGTAAATGAGCGCACTGCCCTCCTGCAGCCGCCTGCTCCGTGAAGGCTGCCCCTTCTCTCTCCTGGGAGCCCTTTCCTCCCTACCACATCAGGGGCCATGGCTGAGACGCCCACACTTGTGGCCAGCAGGGCAGGAGCTGCTGAGGCCTGTTGGCCCCGCGGGCAGGCAGGTGGGTTCCTGGTGCCCGTGCCGGTTTCCTGGTCCCCTCCCACGTGTCCAGACATCAGACCTTAGCCCTTGTCCCACCTTGCCAGCCCCCACCCCTGATTGTGGCACTCAGCAGAGACAGCTCTGGCTGGCTCCCACCCTGTCCCAGACCCTCCCAGACTGGCGGCTTGCTGGGCTCCCTCTCTCCTGAGCTATACTACTCATGTACAATCTGCATCCTTATGGGGGGAGGGGCAAAATAGGGCACATTGAACATGGCAAAATATGGAGTAAATTCTGCTGAGAACCTGAATGAGCTTGGAAGCTGATTTTCCCTTACATCCTCTAGGAAGAGCGATCCAGACCGACCCCTTGTTTTTAGCCCTTTGGACTCCCGATGGGCCCACCCAGACTTTTGACCTACAGAACTGTAAGTTAACAAGTGGGTGTTGTTTTAAGCCACTAAACCTATGGTAGTTTGTTACACAGTGTTGAAAAATCAATACACTCAGATAAATCACAGAGCCAAAATAGCCCCATTTTATAAATGGAAGAAACTGAGGCCCAGCAGGGTAAAGACTTGAAATCTGCTAAGCTCCCAGTCTACGGCTCTGCCGTGCTGCACAGCCGTGTATACTTAAATAAAAGAGCCCTGCAGTATATAGTTCCTATTCAAATTACTCAACCATTTGATCTACTTAGTTATTTAAAGGTGCAGAAATTGCTCAAAATAATAGTGGAAGGAGCTTGCAATATTATTGCCTTTGTTGGCACTTAATGGGCAGCTTGAGACCAAGCTTTCGTGTTAGAGTTAATTATGTGATGATGAGTCTGAGAGGCCTCAGCCCGCAAGTCTGGTGTCTTTGGTTCTTCTTGCAGATGCAAAGGTGACAAGCTATGGCTTATTGATCTCGTGCAATGGATTTGGCCTAACTTGCATTATGGTAGAACAGAACCTAGTAAATTGTAAGGGAATGGCAAGAGCTAAATGATGATCACATGTAAGCTATTATTGTAATTGTGTTCTTAAAGCCGCCTTCCTTAAATTACCCGAGTGGTGATTTCAGATTGAATTGGAGTCACAGCCCAGGAATAATTCATCCCCCCGGCCTCAACCTGAGTTTGAGTCAACAGCGTACGACGCACGTTGTGCCGGCTGCTTTATTGTTGCAATCCCACAATCTATGAGGCACTTTTGGTCATGAAGTAGCTTGTTATTAAAATATAGTATTACATTCATGTGCAATTATTATTTTAATTCAGTGCTCTGTTGACTTATACAGGGTGGCCCACATTCTTTCAGGCTCCACTCTCCATTCTCCTACAGTAAAGTTAATTTACACCCAGATGATAAAAAATTTGATTTATTTTACAACAGATCAGTAATTGTGCTCTACAAATAAGTTCGTAATGATAATCAACAGCATTTTCAACATAATTTAATTTGTCTTCTCCCGAGAGGTAGTTAAATGCAGTAATAATAACACCAGTGTTATGGACTCTGCAGCAGTTAATCATGGTCTGAATATGCAGACAGCCCCAATATTGTATTGACAGAAATTAAATTAACCATCAGCTTGGGCAATCAGTGGCTATACAGCTATTAAAAGCAATAAAGGCAACAAACCCCAACCGTTGCCAATTACATTTTGACATATACAAGGAAAAGGACAGATGCTTTTGATTTGAGACTTTTATTTCAATGAAAATAAGACAGGAGACTAGCACCTTGGACTTACTGAGAGCTCTTCCCCGACGTTTGCTAATACTAGGTGCATTCTCATGTGTGGCCTCTGCTGATTGTTTTCTGTTTGGTAAAAGATTAAACAAAATTAATTGGCCAGGCATCATAGTGTGTTAAACTGTAACACATCTCTCTTATATATTTTCTCTTTTGGTGCCCTTAACACACACTGCTCCCTGCTTTTTTGCGTGTGTCCTAACATGGTGGCATCAGACAGGGCACATTATGAGGACTCAGTTTTAAGGGGCAGAGTGGGCAGGGGAACAAGAAATGAAAAGGAAAAACACATCTAATATTTTTGAGGTTATGAACACTCTCACACCTCATTTAAAAGAAGCTCAAAGATGCTATAACAAAATAGCATTTCACCATTATCTGGGGGATATTCTGAGTCCAAAATAAAATAAATGGATAGGTCCTTCCTTCCTTCCTTCCTTCCTTCCTTCCTTCCTTCCTTCCTTCCTTCCTTCCTTCCTTCCTTCCTATCTTCCGGTCTGGCATGCCACCTTCCTTCTTGGGGGAGGTTTCAGTTTTTCTTATCATTTGAGCTTGGAGGTTGTTCATATTTAGGTGGTTGTGTGGGGAGTCTGGCCTAGCCATGGGGCCCAGATGAGATTACCCGCTGGGTCAATGGGTGCCATAGTAGCTGTGGTTGATGCAAGGAGGTTCTTGTTGGACATCAGTTACAAGGATGGCAAATGAGGGCCCTGGCCACTGGCACTGGGCAGAGCACTCTTAGTTGGGGAGTGGACCTGGGCATGACTCACACACAGCTCTCTGGAAATGGGAACAGATGGTATCTCAAGCTAAGACTGGGTGGGGTCTGAATGCCGACTCAGTCTAGTCTATCACATCTCCTTAAGTCCTCTTCTTCCAAGTCCCTTCAACCTCTATTTTTTCATAACCTGCTGCATCGTCCCTTCTTCTAGCCTGGATGATATATTTGAGGTTGGCAAAATTTCTTGGCTCTCACAGTAAACAAAATATTGACCATCTCCCCCACCCAAAGATGTCCACATCCTAACATTCCTAACTTGTGAATAGGTTATCTCACATGGCAAAGAGACTTTGCAGATGTGATTAAATTAAAGATCTTGAGATGGGGAAGTTTCTGGATGACCTGAGTAGCCCCAGTGTCATCATAAGGATCTTGGTTGGTAAGATAGAGGCAGAAGAGTCAAAGACAAAAAGGTGATCTGTTGATGGAAGCTGAGGAAGAAAATGTGATGACGGTCAGCATCAGCAAGAGATCTCAGGTTGCTATGCTGCTAACTTTGAAGAGGGAGGGGGAGGCCGCAAGCCAAGGAGTGCAGGAAGTCACTAGTATCCTAGTCCTGTGCTTTCCAAAATCCCAGGATACATGTTCCTGTTTAGCCTCTTGGGGGAGTGTGGCGCTGCTGACATCTTGATTTCAGCCTGGTGCAACTGGTGTGGAACTTCTCACCTCCAAAATCGTAAGATAATAATCATTGTTTAAAGCCATCAGATTTGTGGTAACTTGTTACAGAGACAATAGGAAATGAATACAGCTTTTCGTATTTTTTAACCTATATTTATAAAATATATAGATGAGTCCTTTGTGCCTTAGACATTTAAAAACCAAAGCCCAGGTGCTTGCAAGTCCAAAGTACTGGCTTTTCACATGGGCAAGTGCTTCCTGTCTTTTTTTGCCATACTGTCCTTTTCCTAAGGCAGTGGAAGTCACTGATAGGATGGCAGAAAGGACAAAATAACAAAGACAATTCAATCAACCTCTCAAAAACCTATCCTAGCACAATGCCATGCAAATCTAGGTTAAAGACTTCAGCGATGCTCAATTCATCCCCTGCTGCAAAAGGCACAGAGTCCTGCCTACCCTACTGGCCTTGCAATATTAGCAAAAGAATAAATCTTGAGGCACTGCAGTATCAGACTTCAAAGTATATTACAAGGCTGTGGGAACCAAAACAACAAGGTAGTGTTACAAAAATAGAGACATATACCATAACAGAGGACACAATTATAAAGCCCTCCCACAGAGTGCGGAAACAAGGTTTGGTAAGGACACAGGAAATGTGACCAAGTCAGCTCAGTTTGCCTGGGACTTTTCCATTTTGGCATTACAGGTCCAGGGGCAAGCCAGGAGTTGCTCTCCTTAGCCACAGGTCACAAAAACCACAGCTGGGAGGCTGTAGGGACAGCAATACTGTCAACCAGATGGCACTGTGGTTTTCAAACTGTGTTACAAAGGACTTAGAAGGTTGTGTGTATGTGCTGGGGAGTGGGCACAGCTTCCAGCAGGTAACCCTGCTATATTAAGCCACATTTTCCCCCCAGTTTATTCAAATTTATTGATACAAATTTCTTAAGCTACATTTTGAATAATTGTTCTTGGTCAATGACAAAGCAAAACAAGCCAAAAATAAATTCGAAGAACAATGATGTAGCTTGCAACCATTATACAGATGGAGAAACAAGCCCAGAATGGGGCAGTGATTCTGGAAGCACCAAGGGCTAGAGCCTTGGTGTCCTCCTTTCATCCCCATACTCCTCTCAGAGCTTGTGCCCTTGTCCATGTGAACACAGGATCTCGGTACCCCTGCTCAAGCCTGCATCCCTGCTGGTGCATTAGCAAACAGATTCTGCTCTCAGGCAATGCTCCATGAATGAACATGCAGCAAACAGGCCAAGGTGCTGTCCAAGGGACCCTGCAAGAAGTGACGTGGTTAGTTGTTGTCTCCCATCAGGTGAAGAAAACTCAAGCCACTTTCAGATAATTCCACTTAGAAACTCAATTGCAAAATGAAGGCTGTTCCAGAGCACGTTAAACTGATTTCATTTATACTTTTGTGACCATTTTAAGATCATGGAGCTGGGGCGGGAGGAAAGGGAAAAGAAAGTGTGGTTGGAGAATATTTTATTTGAATTTTTTTCAAAAGTGCAGTCTGGAGGCCAGGAACCATGGCTCATGCTTGTAATCATAACATCCTGGGAGGTGGAGACAGGTGGATTGCTTGAGCTCAGGAGTTCGAGATCAGCCTGAGCAAGAGTGAGACCCCATGTCTAAAAATAGATGGGTATTGTGGTGGGCACCTGTAGTTCCAGGTACTTGGGAGGCTGAGGCCAGAGGATCTCTTGAGCCCAAGAGTTACAAGTTGGTCTGAGTTATGACATCACAGCACTTTACTAAGGGTAACAGAGTGAGACTCTGTCTCAAAAAAAAGGAAAAAATACAACAAGGTGCACTCTGCTAAGCACTGAAAGTCTGGTGGTGAGAGATACCTTCAAGAGAGATTACAATCTCAGGGAGGAATCATACTAGAGATCAGTACTGATAGCAGGACATCCAAATTCTGTACAGCAAAACTCAAAAGCGATTCCGCAGTCTGAAGAAGGGGCACCCGACCAGGTGTTGGGACTCTGAGGGGAGGTCATAAACAACCTCTTTGAGGAAGCTGAGACCAAAGGCTTGGAAAAGTGAGCCAGGAAAAGAAAGTTATCATCCACTTTGCTTCCCACAGTTGGCCTGAGAGGGGAAGACCATTCAATATAAGAAAATAAAAGAAAATTCCCTTAAAAGCTAAATATCATTAGGCCCAGAGAATTGGTTTCAACTCTCCAAGCTTGGTAGCTGTGGATTCTGATGAGAACATAATCCTATTCCTTCCAAATTTAGTTCTCTTTTCACTTTGGGAGAGGTAGGGCTGGGCACTGCCTCCTTACCAGGGAATTGGATGGACAAAAAGGAAGATAGTGGCGTTGGGCTCCTTAGGGACCAAATGGACATCTCTAGCATGGGAGCTGATTTTAGGCCTCAAGCCAATTTTCCCTGTTTTGAAGATGAGCTCGGGCCTCTGCTTATGGGAATTCACACTGGGAACAGAATTGGGAATTTCCAAGCCCAGTTCAACATTACTAGGAGGGTCCTGCCACCAGAGGAGACAGCATCTCTTACACTGGATTCACTGTGGGGTGTCTACCACAATGAGCCCAGTGTGCAATCTACTTCAATAAATTCCATTTCTTACTTTGTTTATTATGCACGTTTATGTGACTGTAGAAATTAACTACATATCATGTTTGGTCTGAGTTTCTGCAGAGTTGACTTTAAGAAAATTGTTATGACCTCAGTTCTAGGCATTGCTTGTCTACAAAGGTTAAAGTCTTATCTGAAAAATGACCTTAACATGGAAATTTTATTTAGCAAAGGGAATTTGAGGGATTTATAACCTTGGGATTTATGAGCATTAAAAGACCACAGCCAGCGGAACCTATATAGTTTAGTGTGGATAGCAGACTGGAAATTTAACTTGTAGATCAGCTTGGAGTTGAGAGTGGAAGAATATAATCTTTTATCTTTCCTTTGAATAGCCATGTGGGCTTGACATTAAATCATTTCAGCGTCTTATGATTCTGCAAAGAACAATCAACTAAGACCTCCAAGAAAATAAAAACATTAGTGACATTTATACAATTATCAGTCAAACTCAGTTTGATCTTCAATTTAAAAGACTGCTTGGATTCATATATTATAGAAACATGACAATAGTACAAGTATTTTATCAGCAATAAAATGTATTTTGAGACCATCTATTGGCCCCTTAAGAATATCAATAGGGCATAATGTGAAGGACCAGCATCAAAGAGGCACTTATAGATGGTCAAGGTATACAGGCAATGACATGAATTGATCTAGGAAGATATTTTCCTGATTATAGATGCTTAAAGGATCAAAGATCATAGCCCCCCCCCCCCTTTTTTTAAAGCAGATAAAGCACAGACGATCCAAGGAGATGATGTCCAGGATAGTTTGTGGAAGAAAGCTATGTACCAGATTTAGGAAGACCTTCTAAGCACCTACTATGTGTCTCAATATGTTGTTCTGAGCCCAGAGAATGTAGAGATAAATCAACACAGCAACAGCATCCCTGAGGGCAAGGAGGTCAAAAACTTACTTGTTATATTACACATATAACTGCAAAACAGAACAAAATCTATCATGCCTCTGACTAAGGGTTGAGAGTCGATAGAAGGAGAGAGTCCAGGGATTTGGAGATAATAGGGTGTGGTAAATACAAAGGCAAGCATGTTAACAGGTTTTAAGATGAGCCTGAAGCACAGTGGGGGTTTTGAAAGGATCAGAGAAGTGAAAAGTACAAGGTTGTCCAATTAGAAAGGTGAGTTTAGGAAAAGTCCATTGGGCTACTAGGGAAAGTGAAGGAGATATAAGAGAAGAAACTGGCATGCACTGGAATTAGTCCCAGTGGTCCTCCACTGTCATGTTGAAGAGTTTGGATTCATGTATTAGATCAGGAGTCAGCAGACTATCCTTCCTGGTGCAAATATGGCCTGTCACCTATTTTTATAAATAAAGTTTTATTGGAACACAGACATGCCCATTAATCTCTGTACTGTCGAGGGCTGCTTTCTCAATGCAAAAGCAAGAGTAGTTGTGACAGAAACGATAAGGCCAGCAAAGCTTAAAATGTTGTCTATCTGGCCCTCTGAGAAAAGGTTCCTTGACTCCTGAATTAGCCATTGGAAGGACAGATGGGAATTTGAGTGGAAAGAACGTGACGGGCTGTCTATAGGGTGAACTGGATGGGGACACCTCAGGGACCCTTTCTCTTTCCTTTCCTTCTTCACCTTTTCTGGCACATGTGGCGTACTTGTAAATGTTTAACTGGCCCTGGAGGGTTTTTCCAGGGACACCACTGCTGGTTACCACTCCATTTCCCCATTCTGTTTTCGGTCCCGGCTTCACAGGGGACAGACATGCCGGCCCTGCTTCTCAACTAGTTTCCCATCAAAGTTCAAGCAGCAACATCCTAAGAAACTTTTTCAGTATTTACAAATTCGTGTTTGATAAATGAGGCACAACTGGCTGAACATCTGCCAAGAACCCCATCTTCAGGGGTAGCGGGGAGATGATCGCATTAGATCAAATTCAGTTCAAGAAGCCGTGAGAAATCTCACAGTGGGCCACAGAAGGTGGCCTGTAGTTTGGATGGCTTTTTAGGGGCCTAAAGGAGATGTTGTCTGAAGTCATCAAAACAAACTAAGACAGAGCTCCGTGCACTGTCATTTTTCTCTTTCCTTCCTGTTCAGTCACATTTTATTACTTCCACCGTTAAGGTCATTTGTCTCATCTTTCCTTTGCAAGGTATTTCCCAATGAAGGATGAAGAAGGCCTGATGCATGACATGGGAAATTACTTTTCTGGTGACTGGGCTGGCTGTAGATTTCCTTCTTGCTGCCCTGGCCCCACTTGCTACCTGCAGGTTGATTTGTTAGACGTGGGGCCATTTCTGGGTGAAGGGGAAATAGGTAGAAAGTGTTGTCATAAAACTGCAGGTCACTGTGGCTTCTCTGGTTACCTCACTCTGCAATGAAAACCTGGACTGCTATCTCCAAATGGCATGTCCCTCCTGGACTCTAAAATATTAAACATATATGCACATGTGTATGCAGACATAAATAAAAGTCATCTGTTGCTCGCCTAAACCAGAGACACTACCAATATATAATCAACCAGGAGATTTTTCCTGGTGATATTTCCTTCCTTGCAAGCACCCACCCGTATATTACTGCGCTGACAGCAGAATTCACATTACAAGCACTTTTACTTTCTGAAACAGTTATCCGAAGAAGTTTCTGCCTTGCTGAATGGTGGGTTTGCATATATGGACGGAAGGCCACGGCTGATTCTCTGTTATGACATCCATCTTCACTTATGAGAAAAGACAGAGTATTTCTCTGGTCTCTCTGTCACTGGTGAGTTTTCCTCCCCTCCTTCTCCATGGAGATATATGTCATAACAGAGATCAGCCGCCAGGTGATTTCTCCTTCTCTATGCAGAAGATATAAACATTGCCAATTGCTGACAAGAAGTTGGTACAAAGAGGGCAGAAGATTCCACTTGCTACCTGCTTGTTGGAAAATAGAGTATGGAGAACTGCCACATCTGCTCAAGCAGCCTCGGTTCCCTTTAACAAGATTCTGTTCCCACAGGAGGCCGCCCTACTGAGCTATTTATATCACACTTCTCCAGTCCCCTAGCAGAATTTCTCCCCTAATAATGCCTTTTCCTCTGACCTGTCACCCCTGCAACTGTCTTCTCCTTAATTCTCTTTTCTCTTTCTGCAACTCTTCTTATCTTTTCCCTGTTGTCTCTGGGAAAGGGGTCTTCTCCTACCATTTATGGACCAAAAGCCTGGCCGTCTGTTCCTGACCCTGCCTGCCCTTTCTTCTTCTTTGGGAACTTGCCCATTCTCTCCAAAACATATAACCTCTTAAAATCACCGATTGGAGGGTTCTAGCTGACAACTCCAATGGGCTGTGCCAAAGATACCACCATCTCCTCTCTCCACCCTCCCCATCTCAATAATCAACATTGACTCCCTCATTTGTTTTGCTCCTTGTCTTACTTTATCTTCCATTGGCATTTGACATCCTCCTTCACATCTTTCTTTCCTTGTCTTCTGGAACATCACCTTCTTTCTTTTCTGGGGCAGAGTCTTTGCTACCTTTGTTAGCTCCTCTTTCCCTGTCTGCCCTTAAGTCTAGGTTTAAATGCAGCTAGACAAGCATTTAGTAACAGAATATCCAACCAGCAGTGCTTTAAAGTGGAGTAAGAGGAAGACTGGAGGTGAGCAGAGATTTGCACTTGCTTTGCTGCTCAGTGATGACATTGCAGATCCTGAGTAAGTTGTTGTCTCCTCTCATGTTTGTCATCTCATGATGACAACATGGCTGCCACCTAAGGTCTTCATGCCCTCACAGCAGCATCCAAAGCAAGAAGGAAATGCAGGTGCAAAATATATTTCTTTTTGTCTAGCGTTGTTCCAGAAGCCCCAAAAGAACTGCCCTTGTGTCTTTCTGTGAAGAATTGTGTTATAGGCCAATCTGCTCACTTCCACATGGACAAAGGGCTAAAAGGGGGTATCTAGCAATGGAAATGGGATTGTCTTGATAGAATTTGATCCACCAAGATTCATCCCCTGGGGCTGAGAGAAGGGCTTATCTGCTCAGAGATCAAAGAGTCATCATGTGTGGTGGGTTGAATTTTGTTGCCCAAAAAAGCATGTCCAACTCTTAACCCCACCATACCTGTGTGGTTAGGTATATACAAGGTCTTTGCAGATGTAACTAAGTGAAGGATCTCAAGATGAGATTATCCTAGAGTGAGGGTATACCCTAAATGACTGATGTCTTTATAAGAGAAAAGAAAGGGATATTTAAGACACAGAAAGACAGAAAGGGAGACGTAGGGGAGAAAGCCATGTCAGAAGTTGCTGTCACACAGCATCAATCCAAAGACTGGCAGGAGTGCACTGGAGCAGAAGCAAGGGAAGATCCCCTCCCCAGCCCCGAGAGCCCTTGGAAGGAGGTAACTCACTCAACACCTTGATTTGGGACTTACGGTCTCCAGAACTGTGAGGACAAATTCCTGTTGGTTTAAGCTGCTGAGTTTGTGTTATAGAAGCCCCAGGAAACTAAGATACATTTTCACACCTGAACCGAAAACTGCAGTTCTGTGATCAAGGAAGATAGGATAGATGAGCAACGGCTGTTGGGCAGTCAGTGTATTCACCTGCTAGAGGTTCACCTGCTGTTCTGTCCCTGAGATTTCTGTCTCACAGTAAAACTTTCCTAGGTTGACCTTATGTACTTCCATGACCTCAGCTTTCACCTTCAATCTCTGCCTCCACTTTTCACTTCCAAATGAGCTTCACATCCACCTCTCATTTATGTCTGACTCCACTAAACACTGTTAGAGCATCTTATAGGTATTTCAAACTCACAGTGTCTTGAACCAAACGTATCTTCCTTTCTGCAACACGTTCTGTTTGTTTTATCCACTTCATTGCCTATGCACCCATTCGTGTTTTAACCTCCACCTCATAAAATAGAATTGTCATGTTAGCCTTCAGATCTGGTCTTGAAATTGTATTTGTCTAGTAATAAAAGTTTTAGAGGGGAGGTATGTGTCATAAAAACTCTTGGTGCCCCAGGGCAGCTCTTTCATGTCTAATACACAGTCGACCACCAAATTGTTTAGAATTCTGCTTTCTGAGCATCTCTTAGACTGCTCCCTCCACCCCATCCCCACTGGTGAGGATGAGGCCTAGGCACAGGTGTTCAGTGCATGCTTCATTGAAAGAGTCAGCCATAGGACACCAAGGCTGTAACAATGTCTTATACACAATGTCTTAGAAACTATCAAAACTCTGGATGTTAAAAATTGTCAGCAATTTAAGTTTGAAACAAAAATAGCTCACTTCCCTTCTTTTAAGATGTGTCAAAATAACCTCGTCTTTTACATTTGTTGGTTTCCTGTCTTGCAAATTCTACTAATAAGAGCAGAGATCATAAGTATTAACTGATTACAATCCCACTTCACCTGCTAGGTAATGGGGGTCTGGCCTGGGACTTCACATGAAGAACACCAATTAGCTGTTTAAAAAAGATAAAACTATTGGTTTGTAGGAAGACGTCTATAAACTCGTGAAGTCTCATTTTCCTGCACTTTCTTATACACTCAGAGCTGGACTCATGTGTATGGTACTGCTTTTTCCTTTCTAATCCGTATTTTCCATCCTCTGTGCTTTTGCATTTGCTGTTCCTTGTGCCTGGAATATCCGTGTCTGTCCTCAGCCCCCGAAAGGCCTCTGCTCAGACTTCAAACCTCAAAGTCTGTGTTGGCTTCTAACCTAGCTGCAACACCCTGTTCTTACCTGTACAGCTCACCCCCTTTAGGTAAAATCCATGTCATTACTTCATGTTTGACATTACTTCATGTACCATTCATTTATTCACATAGGCATTAAAAGTACTGATGAAACTCTTACTAGGATGAAATAATGAAAATATGATGCAGGAGCTTCCAGCTTTATGGAAGCATGAACATACTTAAGCAAATATAATACTGTGCTAATATTTTGATAGCTGTTTGCAAGGAGTGTGGGAAATCGGGAGCTAGGTTAGGGAAGTAGATGTAGGGAATGATGAGACCTAACCTTTCCTTAGGAGGGAGGGAACATTCCTGGAGGGAGTGATGTACAGGAGACTTGAGGACAAGATAGAGTTAGCAGGCACAAGCCATCATGACTTCTCTCTGCATTCCCTAGCATCTGTCGCTTGCTGGCCACACAGTAGGAAATCAACAAATAGTTCCTGAATAGATGGATGGGTAGATGGGGCGGTGAACGGATGAATGGATGGGTGGATGGTTGGATAGACGGATGCTTAACTGCATATCTAAATGAATAGGTGGGATGATAGATGGGAGAATAGACAAATGAAAGGGTGAGTGGATGTGCTGATGATGGATCAAGAATAGTCTTGACAATTTCCCATGAAAGATATTACTATGTGAAAACTCTATTTCCAGTGTTATGTTATACAAGTCTCCATCACTCCAGTTATTAAGTATTAGCTCTGTTAGTTTGGATAATGTCTTAATAAAGAAATAAAGCAAAAGGTTTCATTCATTTCATAAGCATTTTGAGGCTGGAGCCCTAAGATACTCACTTTTGCACCATTCTTACAGTGTAAAGTGACAAATGCATGGGTACAGGGAGTCATGGAAGAAGGCAAGTCGAGGTCAGACTCCTTCAGCCAGATCAAATTCCCCTGATGTCGCCTCTCTTGTCACTGTTTCTTCTCCCTCAGAGGTCTTTTCACAGTTATAACTGTGCTATTATTTTGCTTAGCATCTGGTCTTTCCTTGTGGATTATAAGTTTCATGAGGGCAGGGACTGTATTTGGGTTTTTTTTTGCCAATTCCAGCACTAATCACTCTGTCTGAAAGATGGTAGGGTTGTAACAGACAATGAATGGTTGTTGGAATGAGTGAAATAATTGGGCAGCTTCCCTGAGCAGATGAGTTGTGTTCCTGAAGGGCCAAGAGATGTTTCTTGTTCAGGTTGACAAAGTTGGAAAGGACTTTCCTGGCAGAAGGAGAAACGGGTGGAAAGTTTCACAGAGGAGAGTCCACAGTGAGCTCAGGGAGTGCAGGTGGCTTGGTTTGCACAGGCCACAGGCAGAAGAGGTAGATGATGAGGGTGGACAGCAAGGCAGGGCCCCATGGCCAAGGACCCCACCAGGAGGCTGTTTTGTGTTCTTTTGGCAACACAGTTTTAAGCAGGAGAAATGAAAGCATCAGCTCAGTCTGTCCCACAGGTCTTTCTGGGGCACAGATTGGAAGAGAAATGAGTCAGCTATCTCAGGTTGTCACACAGGACCAAGCTTCCCTCCTGGGAGGAGAGAGCATTCCTTCCTGTGAGATCTTGGAGGCAAAGCCCTGAACCTCAGCAGGCCTTGGCTTTCCCATCTGCAAATCAATAGGTTCAGCTTGTCACCTCTGCTGTCCCATAGCACGGAGGGAGCTGCGCTGCGGCCAACACAGGGGAGCCTGCACTCCGTTCGGTGATCCCACTAACAACCCCCTCAAGCACCACCCTTGTGGATAATGGTTTTTTTAAAGCCACTCAGTGCTGTATTGACAGAAATTAAATTAGCCATCAGTGCAGGCAATCAGTGGCTATGGGGCTGTTAAAGGTAATAAAGGCGATACTCTCAAACCATAGTCAATTACGCTGTGACACAGTCTGAGAGGGGACAGCTGGTTTGGATTGGAAGGGCGGCTGTGGGGGCCTGTCTCCCACCTCAAGGCACAGGTTCAAACCTCACTTAGAGGCTGTCATTTCTAATTGGGACAGGCGCTGCAGAGCTGATGTGACCCCAGGGATATGACCCTCTGGAAGGAAGCTAAAGGCTAAGTGACTTTAGGGATACTGGAGCAGAGTCGGGGGCTGTAGGCATAGCTGGGGCCAGACAAGCCCACAGACTTTCTCCAAACAGGCAGCCCAGACCTGGCAAGGGAAGACCGGCCCCAGGGAGCTTGCTCTGAAACGCCTATTCTGCCCCCAGTTTACTGTGCACCTCAGGTGAGGGGGGCCACGTCCCTGACCCCAGGCTCCTCCTCTCCCCAGTGAATATAATGAGAACTGGCCACCAGGATGTTTTAATAATTTTGAGATACCTTATTCTGGGTGCCCACCTTAGCAAGGCTCAATAAATGTTATCTTTCCTTCCTGTAATGAAAGATAGCACCAGGCAAATACCCCAGACTCCTAAGAGAGGGCCCGGTGCTGTTTCTATCCCCCTAAGTCATTTCTAGGCCAGAAGCCTGGTTGTTCTTCTTTGCAGTTTTAGGGTTTACCCAAGTTTTCTGTATGTTCAGGGAGGCAGCGGGACGGGGGAATGCAACAGCTGAGGAACCAGAAGCCTCAACTTGTCTGCTCCTATGTCTGAGGCTGGACACACAAAAGGACTTCTCCGCCCCTCAGTTTCCCCCTTTATAAAAGGGGTTACAGAGAATGCAAAGACTGGACCGTCGGTCCCGCTGTGATGCTTGTTTTGAAATGACAGTTTTGTGTTTATGTGAACTCAGTTTCATCTCTGAGAAACCCGTGGTGAGCGGTGGGTACGAGCAGAAAACATCCAGAACCCAGGTGGATGGAGCCACACAGGGCCACACAGCTCCCAGGACTCCCCGCAGACACCTGCCTGCTGCCTGGGCTCCCCCTGGGTGTTGTGAGCCACACCGCTCCACATCACGGCTCCCTCCCACCGCTGCACACTAACTCAGAAGCTGCACTGAGTCTTCATGCAGGTTAACACTAACATCCCGGTTAAATTTACTGCAGTGTTTATGCATTCCTCAAGGACTTAACTTGCGTAAAGCCATGCTGCCATTGTTTTAAAAATCTTACCCCCGCAAAAAAATTAAAATGATATTCTCAAAGAATACAACTAACCTTTTTCAAGTATGAAATTCTGTGGCACTTAACACATTCACACAATACAGCTATTACCTATATGGCGTTCCAAAAGATTGTATCATCCCAAACAGTTCTTATCTTTTTGTAATGTATTAGTGATGAAGTTTTTGAATGTATGGCCCTAATCCTCTTTTTTCCCACGTCCCTGGTGGGCTTTACTGTGTGATTTTATGCAATGGGCGGCTTTATAGCAGAACTAACTGTACACAAACAGCATCGTGTCTACTATTTGGTGATGCTGACTATGTATTAGCTTGAGTTCTCCAGAGAAACAGAAACAATATTTACTATTTACCATAAAGAATTGGGTCATGTGATTATGGAAGCTGAGAAGTCCCGGATGTACAGTCGGCAATCTAGACATCCAGGCAAGCCAATGGTGTCAGTTACAGCCTGAGTCCCAGGGCCTGAGAACCAGGAGAGCCAATGGGGTACGTTCCATCACTAGTTCAAATTCAAAGGCTGAAGACCAATGTCTCAGCTAGAAGATAGGCAGGGAAAGAGAATTCTCTCTAACTCAGCCTATTTGTTCATTCCAAGCTTTCAGTGGATTAGATAAGGTCCACACATTCTGGGGAGGGCAATCTGCTTTACTCAGCCTGCCCATTCAAATGTTAGTCCCATCCTGAAACACCCTCACAGACATACCTAGAAATAATCCTTTCCCTGCTATCTGGGCACCCTGTGGCCTAGTCAAGTTGACACAAAAAATTAACTATCACATAGGCCAATGACACTGCAGTGCCAAGAAGAAAACCACTACAGATGGAACCAACAGGGCCAGTCACCATTTCCAATTCCAGGCGTGCAGAGGAACTGCACAACTTTTCTTTGCTTCAAAAGCTGCCTTCAGGTGTGAAGAGTGCAGCCCCCAAACAGTCTAAGAGAGAGCAGACTCTGTGCTTAAGAAGTGTGACAACTATCCACGTGGTGCACGGGGTGTGTGGCTTTTACCAGATTGTCTAGTTGGGGGTGGCGTAGGTATGTGGATGCAGGAGATGGTGGAGGGAAGAGGATGGCTTTGGGGACAGAGATGCCAGGCCCAAGAAGGGCAGTGGGAAATCTGAAGAGTGGGACAGGACACGTTCCCTGTGGTGGGAAGGGCTGAGAGACTCCTACCAAAGGGGACGCTAAATATTTAGTTTCAGGTCATGCACTGTGCTAATCCACGGTGTGGTCATCTTCTATTATCCCCAGATCTTAACGAGCATTCTGCAAAATGCAGTATTTACGTTGCTTGGGACACAGCTATAGAGTCCTTTGTCAGTCTAAATATTCCTCGTAGTACGAAGAGAAAATGAGTTTTATTTAGTCATTTCTTAGAGCGCACTCAGTGCCTCAGCCCAAGGCTCAGAACATCTGAAGTTCTGAGCACAAAAGGGAATTTATAGACCTTGGTGGGTGAGCAGGCTGGTGGCTGCCTTCAGAACTGGTTTGAGCAAGAGACCCATGACTTTTTGGGGACCCTGACTTCATTTCTCTAGGTCTTCCTCATGCTTCCCTCTTCTGGACCCTGGCATTGTCCTCAGGCAGAATTTCTAGCCAAAAATCACAGAAGTAGATCTGTGCTGTGAATCCCCATGGCTTCCTGTGTCACTGCAGACCTGACACCACCAACCCTTCCAACGTGGCCTGGGCACTTTTCTCACTTTTCTCTCTTTCTCTTGGTTGTCAAGCTTTCTCCTTGAAGGTCCCACAACTATCTTAAACTTTACTTGTCCAAAACTGAGCTCATTTTTTGTTTTTACTTTGCCAAACTGCTTAATTACAGATTTTCCAATCTCAGAAAATAATACCAGAGTAATCATTGTAGGGGCAGCATGATGGGAGGAAAATATAAGGTATTTGATGTGCTCTGGAAACTCTGAATAACTGTTTGCCTCTAATAACAATTGGTTTTCAGTAAGCAGTTAGGGAATATCGCACCCCTTGGTGCCTTGCTTTGGTTACTTTACATGGTCCTTCCTTCTTTTGTGGTCGAGTGGCCAACCCAGCAGACACTATGCGTTAAAAAAAAAAAAATTCTCTGCTCTTACCATCTGGAATAGTTTATCTATCCAAAGCCAACAAACTCACTTTTAAGTAATCTGGCCCTAAGTTGAGTATGGCCAGGGTATTTCTGAAAAAACTGGAGTCAAGAAAAGTTCAGATGAGAGATTCAATTCATTTCCTAATTTGGGCAAAATATTATTAATACTTCTCTTCCACCAGTGGGGAGTAATAACCAAGATAATAATAATAATGATAATGTGATTAATAATATTGATAATGTTTCCTACGGGCCAGGAAACATTCTAAGTTTTTTTAGGTGTATTAGCTTATTTAATTATTGCAGTAAGGAGGTACTATCATTATACACACTTTACAGGAGAGGAAATTTGCCAAAATTCACACGAGTGGACCTGTGCTATGAATCCCCTGGCTTCCTGTGTTACTGCAGACCCGACACCACAGACCTCACACTCACGCAGATGTTACACGCTTTCCTTCAGGACGCCTTCTTGCACGTGCTGAGGTTTGCTCTGCCCAAGCTGTCCCTGGTTGCTTCTGCCTCTGAAGTGCAAGGTAAAACAAACATGGCACTAGTTACAATCACTGGGCTTGGGGGTCTTGACTCAGCTGCAACTCACATATACGGTCTTGGGCAAGTTATTTATTATCTCTGAGTTTTGGGTTCCCTGTGTACAAAATGAGGATTAATAACAGCTGTTGGGAAGATTTCATGAAACTAAACACAGGGGCTGCACTTAGCAGGGTGTCCAGCAAATAGGAAATCTTCTATAGATGGGAGTAATTGTTACGAGGCCATCATTGTTGCTGTTGTGATTTATTTTTCCCAGTACACCATCGAGTTTTCATTCAAATACTTGCCTTCAGAACCTAAAATAAGAGCTGGTCTTTCACAGGGCAACACTACATTAAAGATTTGTTGAATGGAATTTAATATCATTTGGAGGACTTGAGGAATCTATCCATGCCACTTTCAAGGCATGTGGCCATTCTTTTCAAAAGACATGCTTGGGTTGGTAGTTTTCTTTTATAAATGAATGTTAACAACAATCGAAAATATGTGTTCCATATATTTTTTGTGCTGCCAGTCTTAGTCATCTTTTAATTAAAAGTACTTTTTATTTAATGTTAAACTGTCAAGATTGTCTTTGTGTGAAGAGTAGGGAGGTTGCTATGGAAAGGATCATGTTGCTATGTGACTCTTGTGTCAGAACCGGAATCAAAATGGTAATGGTCATGTCAATTCCGATAAAAAAAAAAAAAGAGAGAGAGACTCAACAGCTTCATTAAAAAGGGGAACTTTTATTTCTTCCTTTCTTGTCATTGTGCCAAGGATAACAGAAGGGGAAATATTGGATTCTGTAAAGAGACAGACAATGGGGCCAGCTGCATGCACTGTCAATGGTGAGAAAGTTCATCCCAATTTACTGGAGAAGTCGTGGATGGGCCCTTTTCTCTGAGTTGTCTGCTTCATGGGAGGGCTTTGAAAAATTGTATTATTTATTTTACATTTAATTTTCTTAAAAAAAATTCTTTTCATTGGAATCTTTGGTCCTTTTGACTTTGATTGAACCTCTCATATGAGGTTAGGGCCAGTACCCTTCAGACCTCCCTGTTGGACTCTGTCTGCCCAAGGTCCTTCAGCCTATAGTGGAGGGCAGGCTGACCTAAAGTGTTCCTAGCCCACTCATCTCTACAGGTGCAAGAACATTGCCCCATGAGGTCAAACCTCAAACCTTTGTTTTGCATATGCGGGTGTACAGACATGGCAATTCTTATGTTTCAGGGGCCTTTTGCTCCAGGGAGACTCTGGACATTTGGGTTACTTTGCAGCCAGAGTGTACATTATTTAATATATGCTTCCCGGCTTGGCACCTGTGGCTCAATGGGCTAAGGCGCCAGCCACATACACCTGAGCTGAAGGGTTCGCATCCAGCCTGGGCCCGCCAACACAACAATGACGGCTGCACCCCCCCCCCAAATATGCTTCCCTGTCCCTACAAAGACCCTTCCTTCTCCTCGTCATCTAACCTATTTTCTCCTTTTATCAAGATCCAGATTTTGTCCCTTGCCTATTCTTGTAGCCTAGCACAATGGTCCAGAGCACAGGCTCTGACGGCAGCACACATGGGTTTGCACTGCCACAAACTAGATAAGAGACTTGGGTGACTTCAACTCCTCCCTACACCAGCATGTTCTCAGGCCTTGCAGAAGGAGGCACCTTGTGGTCTCTCCCACGTCCTGCTCCGGCAGGCCCCTCTAACGTGCTATATCTCTCTGAGCACTGCCCGTTTTTGTTATCACGGTTTCTCAGGGGTTGAACTTTTAGTGGTAAGAGAACTAGAGAATAAGTCAGCAGGTCAGCTGGTGTCAGGTCTAGGAAGACATTTTTCAACCTAAAACTGCCCTTTAAGGGCACCACATCTGAGAGAGTTTTCTCTCTTCTCAAGAGTATTTTGTTCTAAGTTAACTTCTCAGAATACCAGGGTCTTCTGGCTCAGCTGGCTGGATATGCTATTTTTTTTGAAGTGTTTATAATTGTGTTTCTGCACTGCATGGCTGAATAGTTAGCTCTTCAGGTAAAACTTTGATAAACTCTTGCTCTAAATCAAGCATAGCTATTCTAGCAAAGTATCCCAGGAATGGAAGAAAAAGTATCCAATGTACTCCGCCCTACTATGAAACTAATTCATATGAAAGCTATAACCCAATTATAGCACAAGAACATGGGGAAAGGGGCAAGGGAGGAGGGGGGGCAGGATGGGCGGAGGGAGAGTAATTGGTGGGTCCACACTTACGGTGCATCTTAGAAGGGTACAGGTGAAACTTACTAAATGTAGAAAATAAATGTCTGTACACAATAACTAAGAAAATGCCATGAAAGCTATGTCAACCAGTTCGATGAAAAATT
>CAUYRH010179559.1:0-22294 GCA_963574655.1 Perodicticus potto
ATCTGTGGCATGAATATACATAATACTGAGGGTGGCAAAAACATACAAACATTTTAAGAAAGGAAAATAAAAAACAATTAAGACCTATGGTGCATCTTAGAAGGGTACAGGCGAAACTTACTAAATGCAGAATACAAATGTTTTCATACAATAACTAAGAAAATGCCATGAAGGCTATGTTAAACAGTTCATGAAAATATTTCAGATTGTGTATGAAACCAGCACATTGTACCCCTTGATTGCACTAATGTACCCAGCTAAGATTTAATAATAAAATAAAAAAATTAAAAAAAAAAGAGTAGAAGGGTTTGAACCAACTTCTTTGAGATCTGAAAATCATTCCTTATTTCTGATCCTAATCTAGCAAGGTTAGTCAACATCTAATTAATTGCACAGTCCGATATAGAAGCCACATATGGCTATATAAATTTAAATGTCTAAAATTAGATACAATTAGAAATTCAGTTCTTTAGTGCTCAACAGTCACATGTAGCTAGTGGCTACCATGTGAAACAGTTCAGATCTAGGATTTTTCTAACATCACAGAAATTTCTATTGGACAGTGCTATTCCTTATGTTTATCTCCTGCTTGAACTGATTAAAGAGGTATGCACTCTGAAATAATCTTAACATGCCAAAGTGTAAATAATCCCTTTAATGTGTAAGTAGTAAAGATAAAGTTCTTTATCCCATAGAGCATTCATCACTTCTCAGAAAAAAAAATTTAGTCTTCTCAGGCCCCTGAGCAGAAACTGAGAGAAACTAAAACACAACTAAGAGAAATTAAAGCTGAATATGGTAGAGTGAAACAGTCCATTTCTCTCACTTAATTGTTCTTCTATAAAAAGGGTTAATCTCATCCCAGAAGATTAGGGATATGTGAAAATTAATGAACCATTAATAAGAAGCAATTATTCTTTAGAAAAAAATTCGTGACTGATGAAAATAAAATCAAGTGAAGTGCAAATTTAGGTGGGTGAAAGAAGAAAAAAGGAGAGCCAGGAAGATGTTTTGCAGTGAGAAGTCGGCGATCTGAATTAGTAAGTTTTTTAAAGAGAGCTTTTGGCGGCGCCTGTGGCTCAGCAAGTAAGGCGCCGGCCCCACATACGGAGGGTGGTGGGTTCAAACCCAGCCCCAGCCAAACTGCATCAAAAAATAGCCGGGTATTGTGGTGGGTGCCTGTAGTCCCAGCTACTCGGGAGGCTGAGGCTAGAGAATCACCTACGCCCAGAAGCTGGAGGTTGCTGTGAGCTGTGACTGGACAGCACTCTACTGTGGGTGACAAAGTGAGACTCTGTCTCTATAAAAAACAAACAAACAAACAAAACACAACTCTTAAAGAGAGCTTTTGGTCTGAAGATGTAACTGGAACTGCTTAAATAATATTGGTTATTTGCCTAATGAAAAAGATTGCTGTTAAATTTTGTTCATAACACGTATCTCCTACAGGAGAAAAATTACCCATGTGCAAGGAAAGTTCTACTGAAGACTGTCATAATATTTCACCACCAATTGTCACCCCTGACTGGTGCTCAAGAAAACTGAACACATAAAATTAATAATAATGCAGAAAAGAGTAAAATCTCCTAAGAGGTGATACTACCCCCATGTACAATGCAGTCTCCCTGTCTTGTAAGTGTAGTAATGAAAACGCACACTGACTTGTTGAAGAAAAAGAAGTATAGGAATCCCGTTGGGAGAGGGGTTTTTTTGCAGTTTTTGGCCGGGGCTGGGTTTGAACCTGCCACCTCCAGCATATGGGGCTGGCGCCCTACTCCTTTGAGCCACAGGTGCAACCCACAGGGGGTTGTTTTAAAACAAAAGTACAGCAGGAGAATTCTGTTTCGCCTAGTTTACAATTCAGATGGCTATTTAAGTTAATGGCACATATTAATGTGTTGTTTTGAAACAGGGACACAGAACACTGCTTAATAAAGGGCTTCAGGTAGATGGTGAACAATGCCAGCTTGCTCTGTATTTATTTATTTTTTAATTTCCTAGTAAAGACATATGTATTTATTAATTTCAGGTATTCATTTGTGCCCACCCTCCCTCTTTCCTTACAGAAGGGATTAATGCTACTTATATAAAATATAGCAAAAATATGAAGGGAAAGTGGGTGAGAACAAGAAAAACAAGGGTAGAGAGAGAAAAAAAAGGAGCTGAAAAGGAAATTAATCCAAAATATCTGCCATAGCAACCAGGGTACCACACTGGTTGACTTGCTAAATCAACTAATTGCTCAGGAAGGAAACAACTTGGTCCAGGCAGGGACTCATCCTATAAGCCCTAAAGTAGGTGCTCGATAACTGGCCCTGCCCAATAAGGCCGATGCCAACTCTCTCACATCAAACCTAGAACAATGGAGGCTAAACCACTCTGAATATACTGGAACTTCCCAAGAGCACGGCCTCAGAGTTAGGAAATCCCGTCTTATCACTCAAGATGGCTCCTGTGAACAAAGCACTAGGAATGAAAGACCAGCCCAGGGGTAGATGACCAGACCTAACTCCACAGAGTCTACTGAATCCCACCTCAGCAGACCCTACTCAGCAGGGGGATTCCTCAACTGGCCTACAACATCAAATGTGGACGACCCCGAGGTGGCTAATAGGGCTCTCTCCTCCCACAGTTACGGTTTCATGTTCTTTTATACTCTGTTTTCTGCTACTATAACAGAATACCAAAGACTGAGCAATTTGTAATAAACAGAAATTTGTTTGGCTCACAATTCTAGAGGCTGGGAATCCAAGAGCATGGCACCAGCATCTGCTTGACATTTGGTGGGGGCTTTCTAGCTGCATCAAAATATGGCAGAAGGGCAAGCAAGCATGTGATAGGAGAGAGAGCAAATGGGGGCCAAATATCCTTTTATCAGGGTCCCATTCCCACCATAACTAATCCACCTTCGTGATAAGCCATTCATGAATCTCCTCTCAGCCTTTTGTCTAAGGTCAAGTGATAATCCATCGATAAGGGCAGAGCAATTGTGGCCTAATCACCTCTGAAATGTCTCACCTCTTAATACTGCCACAACAGCAATTACATTTCAACAGTTTTGAATGAGACATTCAAATCATAGCACTTTTCTGTAATAACCGCCACCTCCTTTCCACAGTCTGTCAAGTCCCAAGAAACAATCTGTATGTGGACCCCCCCTAACCACAGCCCTAGCACACTATCTTTGCCCACACTGGGAAAGCAAAAGCAGTTTTTCTCTTCAAGGGCCTGGGGGTCATGCACAGCTTTGCCTTATTGTAGTGGAGACCATTTTATCAAAATGCCTTTCCATTTCCACTAACTTCCCAATGCCGAAGAGATCCAAGCTAGACTTACTACCACGGCACACATACTCCACTTCACACCATACCTAACAGCACAGTAACCACACTTAATACCACAGTACACTCAGTGACTATGAGGCTCAATCTAGACCACAGAACTTTCTGCCATGATGGAAATATTCTAGATCAGTGCTGTCTGATACAGCAACCACTAGCCATAGGTGGCTACTGAGCACTTAAAATGGAGCTAGTCCAGAGGGAAGTATGCTGAAGTGTAAAATATATGCTGGGTTTCAAAGACTTGGCACAAAGACTTGGCATAACATACTACATTAATGTTCAATATTAATTATATGCTGAAATGATAATATTTTGGATATACTGGGTTAAGTTAATTATATTAATTTCACTTGTTTCTTTTTTCTTTGTGGCTACTAGAAAATTTAAGATTACATATGTGGCTAGCATTCTGCTTGTATTGGCCAGCGCTGACCTATACTATTATTTAGAATTTTTCTTTAAATTGACATTTCTTAACGTTTTACTTATTCTGAAAATTATGAAAATATTCACAAAACTATAGTTTGATGAATTGGCTGTATTTTTATAATACAATTAAAGAATCCATAGGACTGTAAATCCAAAGTTAAAAAGGCAAGTTTGTCCACATGTACCCTAAAACCATCTTACATACAGCACCCTTTGGGAAATGCTGGCCCACAGCACAGCTACTCAAAGTGTGGCCTGTGGACTGGTGCAAGTCTTCTTATCATTCATTACAGGCCCACAATAAGGGCATAAGTTGAAAGTACACATTTAGAAACTTTTTTTTTTTTTATGAGTCTCACTAGTTGCCCTCAGTAGAGTGCTGTGGCATCACAGCTCACAGTAACCTCAAACTCTTGGGCTTAAGCGATTCTCTTGCCTCAGCCTCCCAACTAGCCGGGACTACAGGCATCTGCCACAATGCCTGGCTATTTTTAGCTGCAGTTGTTATTGTTATTTAGCTGGCCCGGGCTGTATTTGAACCGCCAGCCTCAGTGCATGTGGCTGGTGCCATAACCACTGTGCTATGGGCACCAAGCCTAGAAACATTTATAACAATTTGATCGAGTAAATTTGATGTTCACCGATACCTTTGAATGTAGTATTTAATCTAATCTAACATTTAAAAATTGGGACTTATATTTTCCATTCTGTTCACATTTTATTCTTCTAGTAAGTTCTTCTTTATTGTATTTTACCAAGATATTGGCCAACAGCAGAGTAGAAATTAGGGAAAAAACCTCAAACCCCAAACTGATCCTTTACCAGAGTCAGTTTGAGACAGGGTAGCCTAGAGTATCAGAGAATCTTCTAGGGTCCTTCCAGAGTAAAGATCCAGAGGCACAGCAAGAGTCTCAATACTCAATCTCACCTAATGAAGCATCCTAAGGCAGGAAACAGATTAAGGATATCTTCAAAGATCCTCAACAATAAAGGCTGGTACAAAGAAGATGGGGAATGAGGAAATTCTGTTCCTCCAAGCCAGTGGTTCTCAACCTGTGGGTTGCAACCCACAGGCACTGTATTAAAGGGTTGCAGCATTAGGAAGGTTGAGAACCACTCCTCTAAGCATTTTGGTTAATAACATTTTTTGGCTATAATTCTAAGAGATAAGGTCCTCATCACTGGAGAGAAAAACAACTGAGTACTAAGGGAAAAGGCATACAAAATCCTTGTAAAATGTGCACAGATTGTACTGTGCTAGATCTTGGGAGGGGGTACAGAAGATGTGGGAGGCACATGCGAAAGGAGTTTGCTATTATCTATCTGTGGACACGGTGGAATGGGAGGTCACAAATTATCAAGTTGGGAGTCAAACATATTTTGGAGCAAGGGCTGATTTGCAACTTACTGTGTGCCCTTGGGCAAATTATTTAACCTTGCTTAATTTCAATGCATCATCAGCCCTCTGTATCCATGGGTTCTACATCCACAGACTAAATCAACCATGGGTCAAAAGTAATTGAGAAACCGTAATTCTAGCACTCTAGGAGGTGGAGGCAAGTGGATTGCTTGAGCTCAGGAGTTTGAGATGAGCCTGAGCAACAGGGGGACCCCATCTCTACTAAAAATAGAAAAACTACTGGGCTGTTGTGGTGGGTGCCTGTAGTCTCAGCTATTCTGAAGGCTGAAGCAAGAAGGTTGCTTGATCCTAAGAGTTTGAGGTTGCTGTGAGCTATGATGTCATCGCACTCCACCGAGGGTGACAAGAGATTCTGTCTCAACAAAAAAAAATTTGAAAAAATAGATAACTGTGTCTATACTGAACACATACAGACTTTTTTTCTTGTCATTATTCCCTAAATAATACAGAATAACAACTATTTACATGGAATTTACATTGTAGTAGGTATTATAAGTAATCTAGAAATAATTTAACATGTTGACTGTGACACTAGAAAAAAAATTTTTCTTGGGGCCATGATGTTTTATTAGGTCAAGAAACATGTGAGTTATATGCTTTGTGAGGCCCTGGGCTCAACACTAGCATAAGTTATACTTATAATACTTACAAGTATATAAGTATATGATATACTTATAATAAGTTATACTTTAATCACATTAATTTTATATACATTAATCACATGGTGGTTAATGTGTTAAAGTGTAGAGAAAGATGAGTATAGGTTATATGCAAATATGCCATTTTATAACAGGGACTTGAACATCCTTGGATTTTGGCATCTATAAGAGGTGCTGGAATCCATTCCCATGGATACCCAGGAATGACTATACTTACATGCTATAGTAGATAATCTCCAAAAGGTGACCAACAATTCCTCCTTTACCTTTAGGTACATCCACTCTTCATGTCAACAGGTGGAGTCTATTTCCCTTCCCTTGGATATGGGTGGCCTTACAAGCTATTTTGACTATTGAACACAGCAATAGTGACATTCTGGGAATTCTAAGCCCAGGCCTTTAAGAAAAATGGCGACTTTTTTTTTTTTTTTTTTTTAGACAGAGTCTCATTTTTTTGCCCCCGGTAGAGTGCTATGGTGTCATAGTTCACAGCAACATCAAACTCTAGGGTTCAAGCGATCCTCTTGCCTCAGCCTCCTGGGTAACTAGGGCTACAGGTACCCGCTCACAATGCCCAACTATTTTTAGAGATGAGGTCTCACTCTTTCTCAAGCTGGTCTTGAACTCCTGAGCTCAGGCAATCCACCCACCTCAGGCGTGAGCCACCACACCCAGCCCCTTGCTTCCTCACTCTTGAAGCAAAGCTGTCAGGAAGTCCAGGACAGACACTGTGTGATTAAGACACCTAGACAGCGAGAGCCCACTGAGGCCATTTCAAACCCAAATAAGCTCCCCGATGACTACAGTAGCATGAGTGACTCCAGCTGACCCCAAAGGAAGCAGCAGATCTGCCCTACTGAGCCCCCAGAATTATGAGAAATAACAAGTTTTAGAGTAGTTTGTGCCACAGAGATAGATAACTGAAACATCTCTAAAATGAGGATAAGCCAAGCATTGTGGTGGGCACCTCTGATCCCAGCTACTTACGAGCCTGAGGCAGGAAGATCACTTGAACCAAGAGCTCAAGGCTGCCATGAGCTATGATGATGCCAGCATGGGTGTCAGGGCAAGACTATCTCAAAAATAAATAAATAAATAAATAAATAAAATGAGATTAAAAACAGTATAAAAAGTGGTTGTGAGGAAGAAAGTAAAATGATATATGACAAGTGCTTATACTGGTGCTTGACATGCAAGTGCTTTTAACAATTAGCAGCTACCATTAGAGCAGCTCAAGTGAACACGTGTGCAGCACAGAACTGCGGCAGGTTCCACAGAGGTCCTGAGTGCTTTGCAGGCCTTGAGGCGTGAGGGCGGTAGGAGGTGAAAAGGAATGGCTTCAGGCTGGAGTGTGCAGAATGATGGTTTCTAAACACAAAGACAAAGACCTACCCATGGACTCTAGGTAACCACACGTGTGTATGCACTGAAGGCTGAAGACTGCCATGGCAGGAGCCTGGGCGCCTGCTTCTCTACAGATCAGGGTTTGGAAGGTGAGCGAGACTGAATTATGATGGCTGATGGGTATGAGGTTTCTTTGGGGTGTGGTGATGACAACATTCTAAAACTGGTGATGGCTGAACAACTCTAAATATACTAAAAACTATTGAACTGTGAACCTTAAATGGGTGGAAAGTATGGTATATGGACTTTATTTCAAAAAAAGCTTTTATTACAGAAACCCAGGGGGCAGGGATGAAGAGACTGAGATGTCAAAGGAGCAAGAAGCATTCCAAAGGCTACAAGGCACCAGCCTACTTGGTATTAAGAGGAAAAGCTAGTATTTTTAGATGGCACTAGCCAAAAGCTATGAACCCTGGGGACAGACCCTGACATTCCACGGGATCTAAGGCATTGTGCATGACCACTGTTCCCTCAAATATATCATATGTGTGCGGCTCACTCATACCTCTTTCCTTTCACTTAAATCACAACCTAAACTCTGCTAATCACAAGGCTTTCAAAACGAGAAAAAGTTCCTAGGCAAGAGGAAAATAAATGCTCCTACAGAAAAGCAGGATGAGAGCTTGCATTCAGACTGGCCTTAGAGGCAGATGAAGAGGATCCAGAGGCCTAGTCTGCCCCAAAGCCTCAGATGACAGGATAGCAGACTCCACACTCCACAGATGGTAGATGAACAGTGAACAATGCCTTCCTAAAGGCAGTCACCCTCAACCATCACCTCTTGCTGTTTCTGGTGGAATTCCTTACAAAAGGTGCTGGGTGACAAGGCCAGGGGAGGTTTTCAAATCCTGGAACTTCTGCCAGAGCCAACTTAGCTCATGGACAGCCCCTCCCAAACCAGGTAATATCGTTATCACCAAGAAATAGATCTCATTAAATCCTCCCAACAAGGCCCACCAAGACATTTACCAACATCCCCAAGAAATCCCCATCTCTGGACTGTCCAAGTCAACTCTGTCAATCCTTCTGCTTCATAAGTCAATTTAATTACTATAAAAGACAAGATGTTCTTTAAAAAAAGTAACTATTGCATTAAGATGGGACACCTGGGGGCAGTGCCTGTGGCTCAATGAGTAGGGCGCTGGCCCCATATACTGAGGGTGGTGGGTTCACACCTGGCCCCGGCTAAACTGCAACAAAAAATAGCCGGGTGTTATGGTGGGTGCCTATAGTCCCAGCTACTTGGGAGGCTAAGGCAAGAGAATCACCTAAGCCCAAGACCTGGAGGTTGCTGTGAGTTGCGATGCCATGGTACTCTACCCAGGGCGACATAGTGAGACTCTGTCTCTAAAAAAAAAAGGCTCAGCGCCTGTAGTTCAGCAGCCAGGGCGCCAGCCATATACATTAGAGCTGGACAGTTCAAATCCAACCTGGGCCTGCCAAACAACAATGACAACTACAACTAAAAAATGGCTGGGTGTTGTGGCGGGCACCTGTAATCCCAGCTACTTGGGAAGCTGAGGCAGGAGAATTGCTTAGGCCTAAGAGTTTGAGGTTGCTGTGAGCTGTGATGCCACATCACTCTACCCAGGGCGACATAGTGACACTCTGTCTCAAAACAAACAAACAAACAAAAAAACCAAATAAAAAAAAGATGGGACACATGAAAGAGAGAAAAGCATCCTTTAATACTAGAGAGGAAGAAGGGTCAGAGACGATACATTTTTTTTTTTGTAGAGACAGAGTCTCACTTTATCGCCCTCGGTAGAGTGCCATGGCGTCACACAGCTCACAGCAACCTCCACCTCCTGGGCTTAGGTGATTCTCTTGCCTCAGCCTCCCGAGTAGCTGGGACTACAGGTGCCAGCCACAACGCCCGGCTATTTTTCTGTTTTGCAGTTTGGCCGAGGCCGGGTTTGAACCTGCCACCTTCGGTATATGGGGCCGGCGCCCTACTCAATGAGCCACAGGCACTGCCCTAGAGATGATACATTTTGAGTAGTTGTGTCACCACACTCAGTACATCAGCAGAGAAACTGGTGATGGTCAGACTTTCAGCAGTTTGTCCTGCTAAGTCCAAGTCCTTTTAAGATTTTTTTTTTCTTTTTGGCAGTTTTTTTGGTTGGGGTTGGGTTTGAACTCACCACCTCCGGTATATGGGGCCAGTGCCCTACTCCTTTGAGCCACAGGTGCCGCCCTAAGTCCAAGTTCTATACTGCCATCAGTAAACAAAGCCTGGAGCTTCAAAACAAATATGACTTTGTAGGAAATGGCAGTCCTTCCCACTGCCAAAGGGATTCTAGAAGCCAATATGCACACAGAAACTCAACCTGATCTTCCTTAGGTCCAAGCAGCTTCCAGGTTGAAATGTTCAAGACTGGTTTTAAATGCAACTTTGAAAAAGAATGAAGAACTCTGCTTTCCTGGGGACCTAACTCTCAGCCTTTGCTGTTGGTCCCACCCTACTCTGAACCCCTGAGAGAGGTTCTCTGGAACGTCTAGCTTGTACTCTACGTTGTTGCACTCCAGGGCAGAGGATGGAAGATAAGCAGGTTGAGGGACGTGAGGGCATGCCATCTACCTCAAGCAATTCCCTCCTTCCTAAGGAACAATGGGCAAATGAGTTCAACTTAGTAAGACAATATTTACCTGCAGAATGCACTGGAAAACTCAACGGGCCTCAGGAAGCAGGCTTTACAGTTCCATAATCTCAAACTTCTCCACCAATATACTTCTTTAATCCAACTCATCAGTATTTACTGAGCACTCAATCCTGTGTAGCTACTCCCAGCATAATGCAATTGGGAAATGGTGGCTGCAGACCTATGCACAAAAACTCTGAGAGGGGTGAGAAGTAGCACTGAGGAGGCGCCTAGAACCTGGCCCCAGGCCTGGCCCTCAAGCTAATGATCTAACAGAGGAAGTGCACGGAGCTTATCTAGGCTTGAGCACTTAACAGTGTGTCAGGCACAGCTTCACAGACACCAATTCCTTCATCCTCAACACAGCACTTGATCCCCCAGTGTTGTTTGTAAATCCAAAAAGGTGAGAAAACTGAAGCTCAGAGGCATCAAATAACTTCCCCAGTATAATACAGAGGAAGGGGAGAGCTGACATTCACATCCAGGCAGTCTGGACCCCAAGCTATTCAGCTCTAGTGACAGCAATAGCCAGTGAGCATCTACCTAGAAAAACCAGGAGGGTAGTACAGGCAGAAAAAGGGCACTCTGGAGGTACTGCAGGGACAGACAGGAGAAGTCTGTGAATTCTGACTGAGAGCCTAAAGGAAGTAAATCCCTGCAGGGAAAGGGGGACAAGGAGACATTTAAGGCTGAGGGGAACATGGAACCTGTGTGAAAATGATTCAGTCTGACGTGACAGTTGAGATCTGGTGATTCTATCTGCAGGCTAAAGGTATTTAAGCAGAGCAAAATAACTTGCCCTTGCTCATTTGTTATACTGTGTGTGTAACACAAGCAGTAAAAAGAACAGTACATTTGGTAACTTCCATCCTTGGGGTAATTAAAAGGAAAGAAAGAAGGCACCACTAGTGGGTAATGGGAACATGTACAGGATCTCAGTATCTGAAGCACTTGTTGCTAGATGAAACCAGCAGAGGTTTTCCCTTGCCCTCTTCTGCAACAGTTCCCAGAAAATCACTGGCTAACCCATCCTTCAACTGGGCCAACATGAAACTGGAGAGCCCAACATTTCAGGTCTTTCTGTCTTTTGCAGCACTCACAGCACGCAGCACAAGCTTGCCAACAATGACTGACCCTCTAGAAAAGTAGGTCCATTCTCATTAGGAATAGGTCTCAAATGATTCATCCAAGAATGATCAGTATTCAGGACCGATTATAATAAAACCTCAAGAATCATGGTTTTTTCCTAAGGATGGCATTATTTATCTAAATACTTGCCCTCAATAATACTGAAAAGGAAAAACCATGGTACCACCTGGCACCTAAATCGAACACTCCAATTTTACCATACCAACCTCTTTTTTCTTTTTTAAATTTCAGGTTAATGTGAAGGTGTGAACAACTAAGTCACAATATTTGAATCTGTTAGATAGAGTCCCTCTTGTAGTTATATCCTGCACCCAAAAGATGTACCATACACCCCTACATTGTGCCCATTCAGTGGGTACCATACCAACCTTAATGCACATATAAATTTAATACCTGAAAACCTTCCCACATGTCTTTCTATATATCCAATTTCAAAAGAAGAAAAATAGTTGTAAGCTAACCCATAAAATGATCCTATGAGAAAGTTTCCAAACAGACCTTAATAAGAATCCTCCCATAAATTCCTTCAAATAAATTAAATCTCAGATAAACTGAAGATCCAACCACATAGCCCCTCCCCACCCCTCAGTACAACAAAACATCTAAATAATGTGTTAGTACAACTCTCAATCAAATAGAAATGTAAAGTTAAACAATCTCCCCTTTCCAATGTTTTATTCTACCAGGTCCCCTCTGCCAGGAAGAGCTGGTTGTGATGGGTGAGCTCTGGGTTTTTCCCTAGCAGATGCAGTGTGAATTTCTCAAGGAAAAATGATAAAAACAGAAGTGCGCATTCAAAAAGTGGTTATGGGCTCGGTGTCTGTGGCTCAACGAGCTAAGGCGCCAGCCATGTACACCTGAGCTGGCGGGTTCGAATCCAGCCCAGCCGGCCAAACAACGATGGCTGCAACCAAAAAATGGCTGGGCGTTGTGGCGGGCACCTGTAGTCCCAGCTACTTGGAAGGCGGAGACAAGAGACTCGCTTGAGCCCAGGAATTGGAGATTGCTGTGAGCTGTGATGCCACAGCACTCTATCCAGGGTGATAGCTTGAGGCTCTGTCTCAAAAAAAAAAACAAAAAAACAAAAACAAAAACAAAAAACACCAAAAGGTGGTTATGTCACTACCCTGTGATGTTTATTAAATTCTGCCTTAAAAAAAAAAAGCATAATGAAAAACACAAACTGGAAACAATTTAAGCCATCCCTTCATTCTATGCATAATGCAACTGAAGGTCCAATCTGAATATAAACCCCCCCCATAAAAAAGCATATTTTAAGTGACTAAAAAACATTTCCCTTGATTTCTTTCCTTTCCTTGTTCAATATCTTTACTATGTGATAATTCATTGACTCACACACTTAAAATTTGTGCGTTTTTGTATGCATGTTGGACTACAGTAAAAAATGTTTTAAAAATAGCTTACATTATTAACTAAAAAAAAAAGGTGTTGCTAGGAAAAACAGCATGAAATCGGTTTCCACATTGCTTACACCCCCGCACATTACCTGCAACCACTTTACAGAACGCTAGCACTAGAAAAACCCTGCAAACATCCTCACAATCTCCTGTTTCTGGGCAGCCAGTACAGGAACCAGCCTTCCATAGCTCCCAGTAACTGCGGCCTCGCGGCGGGCTGGGAGACACATTTGCCGCGCTGCCACGTGAGGGAGCCAAGCCAGACACCTAGGCAGCGTACTAGAGACCTCCCGTAGCGCATACCGGCCGCACGAGCACCCGGCCCGGGACATACGCTTGACCACCCAGGCGATGCTCCCTCCGGCCGTCACTGGATGGCACGCCAGTTTTGCTCCTTGTGGACGCCAAGAAGCGGGAAGCCGAACCACCTTCGCCAGGGCTGCAGCTGCCGCTCGTGCGCGTTTCCCAAGACGCAGAGAGGGCCGGTGCAGCGGCCAGCGCGACCCCCAGGAGCTCGATCGCTCCATCCCAGGGCCCTCCACGCCAGCTGCTCCTCGAGGAGGGACGGGACCCCCAGAACCTTGTCAGGCACTTGCATCCCAAATACACTTACCACCACCCCTTAGCCACCCCCCCACCCGGCGCACCCACTCGCCCAGGTCTCCCGGGAAGGGGACACCACCATCTGCACAGTTAGGGGACAGGCCCCCGGATCTCGCGACCAGGTTACCCCTGGCCGGAATAGGGCGTTCAACCAAGCTCCGCGCCGCTCCCCGCCCCCAATGTTGGAGGACCGTTGCCCTCTGAGGCCCGCCCCGCCCCCCGGGGGGCCGAAACCACGACTGGCCGCTGCACTCTGGGGGCCCTACCTGGAGACCGGTGGTTGGGTGGCGAGGTTCGCACCGCGCCCGGCTCGGCCATCTTCCCGGAGAGAGGGGTGCCCCGCGTGGCCCCCTCTGCCCGGGATCCCGCCCAGAAGCCGCTGCCGCGCTCCATCGGGATGCGCCGGCTGCACAGGCGTACTGCCCGACCCACCGCGCACTATCAGGTCTCGCGCGCGTCCGCATACGCACGCGTCCTCACGCAGCGCGCGCAGGCCGTGCACGTGCGGTGTGCGCACCGGTTCCCACGCAGCGTGCGCAGGGCGTGCGCTTGCGACGTGCGCAGCGGTTCTCACCGTGCGCAGCGCGCGCCCGTAATGTGCACTTGCAAGGTGCACAACCGTCCTCTCAGCGCGTGCGCGCGCCCGTAATGTGCACTTGCAAGGTGCACAACCGTCCTCACAGCGCGTGCGCGTGTCCTTACACACTGCGGCACCTACGTAGCACCCAGAAAGGCATGCGCACACATACAGCGTGCACACGGTTCATACAGTGCACGCATCAAGCACACACCATGCGCACCTGGTGTAAACGCGCCTCCCTACCCAGTGCTCACACCCAAAGTACGTATAGATGTAGTGTGCAGTTTCTCATACAGCGTGCACACACATCCTCACACAATGTGTGAACACAGTTGACACCATGTGCACACCTGTGCTCACACAGCACGCACGCGTCCTCACGTGGATGGCACATGTGTACACACAATGGGCGTCCACACGCACTCAGTGCTGCAGCATTGGAAAGTTTCTGGCTGGGCCCTCAGGTGGGCGCCATTTGCTCCAGCGCCAGACGCCGAAGACCTTTCCTTCAAGCAGTTACGTTCCAGTTCAAAAGTTGCACATGTGGCCAGCGCTTAGGATCCCCACCCCCGCCCACCTCTCTCCAGGCAGGCATGGGTCACCCAGAGTGGGACTCCAGCAGGCCATCCGGATCCATTTTCCAGGAGAGGTAGGGGCAAACCGTATGTAGGCCGTCTTTGGCCTCCAACTAGCGCCAAGTCAGTTCCTCTTTCTCCTCCGGGGTATGTGCGCTTCAGAAATCTCTGCGAAGAGGACCTCTCTGGGAAGACTACGCAAGGGTGCTTCTAGGGAATAGGGATCAGGGAAGGGTGTGTATGTTGGACGACAGCGGATTGTTTCCACTGGATATCCTTTTATCGCTGCCATGCACATTTATTATCTTTTCAAAAATGGTGAAAAAGACATCTTTTGCACGGCCCACTCAAGCTTCTATTACCCAGGCACAGCCTCCAAGTGACAACCCGTTCAGGTTCAGCTCCAGACTGCACGTTTTTCTGCTGGACGGTAACCAGCCTGGAGGTTTTACTCCTACCTTTACGGGAGAGAGGAATACTCGTACATAATTAAAAATGAAAATGAATAATAGTACAAATTTTCTTGGGGGGGAGTGAAAATGTTCTAAAATTAAGTAGATTGTGGTGAAGATTTCATAACTCTAAGTATACTAAAAATCATGGAAGTGTACATTTTAAACAGGTGAATTTTATGTTCTGCAAATTATCTAAAAAAAAAAAAAAGTGAAGCTGAAACCTTCAGGAACCAGCGTCCAGACTCTTGGCAAAAAGCTTTCAAACAGTGCCTTTGTGGCACAGAAATGTTCCTGTGATGAATGTCATTCCCTGACATGCCCAAAGATATGCCCCATTTAGGGTGCCAGAAGGGGAGTTTAGATGTAAATGAGCAGGAAAGCAGGCACGTTGGGGCTGGTGCCCCGAGCTGCAATGAAAGCTATTTCTAATCCATTAAGATAGAGCCAAATTAATAAAAGCATGGGGGTTATCGCTTTCCCTTGCTTTCTCTTAGGGACCTTTGGTATGAGATTAATTTATCCAAACTCTTGAGCCCGTTGGCCTGCTGTAATCTCTGTGTAGCACCATCCCTCTCTACCTCTATTTTTTTCTCCTTTTACTTTTCGTTCTCATTCCCTTTTCTCTCTCTAGTCATAAACTCCTCCTCTGGTATTTTTATAGCTCTAATTTTGAAACGTGTTGTGAAGGTATGCGTGCATTTAAAATTTATATAAATATTGCACCATAGCTATCATTTTATTTTTTTTCCTTGCTTGGAATTGTGTTCAAGATCAATTACAGCTGTATAAAAACTATCAAAATTGATTAGCCAGTTCGATCTGGTTTACCCTTCTGTAAATTGCCTGTTCAATCCTGGCCATCTTTCCATTGGGCTAATCTTGTTGATTTTCAGTTTCTTGTATTGTAGGTAATTCACTGTAGGTTTAGATGTTGGTATATATTTCATCCTAGTCAACTAAGCTTTCCTAAAATTAGCAAAAAAATTTAACTTTTATGACAAAATTCTATTACAACTTTTACTCCATTGATTTTATTATTTGCCTTCATCTCCACCCCCACCCTCCCCAGTCTCCCTCTGTTGGCCAGGTTAGTGTGGTGATGATGTCATAGCTCACTGCACCCTTAAACTACTAGGCTCAAGTGATCCTCCTGCTTCAGTTCACCACACACAGCTATTTTTTTTTGATTTTTAGTAGAGACAGATCTTGCTCTTGCTCAGGCTGGTCTCAAACTCCTTACCTAAAGTAATCCTCCTGCCTCAGTCTCCCAAATGCTAGGGTAATAGGTGTGAGCCACAGTGCCTTGCCCTATCTCTATATTATTTATCCTCAACTGTTTAAAGGTAAGTTACATACAAATACTTCCATGTGTATTTCCTAAGATCTGAATATTCTTTTACACAACCACCCTAGTTACCAGCTTCAGTAAACTTAACATGGATACAATAATTTTATCTAACTGGCTGTCAGTTTCTTCACTGCAGAGGAACTGTTTCTTGCAACAAGCAATCTGTGGGGAGGCACTTAAGGTCATGTAGATAAACTACTCTTCTCATAAAACTTCTCTCTAGATTTGACATCCATTGATGATTCTTGCTTGATCCGATCTTTTTCATGATGGTCACAAAATAATCAGGTTTTCATCTTAATAGTTTATGCTTTAAGAGGTCTTGTTTAATATACTGTATACCTCCCTAACCACAAGATACTCCACTCTACATTTTCTTGTTTATAGATCTACTTTTACTTTTTTTTTTTTTTTTTTTGAGACAGAGCCTCAAGCTGTCACCCTGGATGGAGTGCTGTGGCATCACAGCTTACAGCAACCTCCAATTCCTGGGCTCAAGCGAGTCTCCTGCCTCCACCTCCCAAGTAGCTGGGACTACAGGCGCCTGCCACAACGCCTGGCCATTTTTTGGTTGCAGCCGTCATTGTTTGGCGGGCCTGGGCTGGATTTGAACCCGCCAGTTCAGGTGTACGTGGCTGGCGCCTTAGCCAGTTGAGCCACAGGCGCCGAGCCTCTACCTTTACTCTTAAGTAACTTTCTTTTGTATACGTTGTGAGTTAGAGATCCAGAGCCTCTACCTTTACTCTTAAGTAACTTTCTTTTGTATACGTTGTGAGTTAGAGATCCAAATTCACTTTTCTCTGCAAAATGTAGTTTTCTCAGCACTATCTATTTATCCTTTCTCCAATGATTTTTTTTTTCTTTTTTGAGACAGGGTCTTGCTCTGTGGCCCAGGTTAGATAGAGTGCAGTGGGGTATGATCATAGCTCACTGCAGCCTTAAACACCCAGGCTAAAGCCATCCTCCTACCTCAGCCTCCTGAGTAGCTGGGACTACAGGGGCTGCCACCACGGCTAATTTGTGAAGTTTTGATAGAATTTGATAGAAATGGAGTTTTGCTACATTGCTCAGGCTGATCTCCAACTCCTGGCCTCAAATGATCCCCTCCTGCCTAGGCCTCCCAAAGTATTGGGATTACAGATGTGAGCCACTGCACTGGGCCAGTGACTTTTGAAGCCACTTTCTAGTTCCCACACGGAGGTGAGCTTGATTATGAACCCTGTTCTGAACAGTTTGTCAGTCACCACATCTATTATTTATTACTGTGACTTATGGTACAATTTAATATCTGATAAATTCGCTCTTTGTAGTTTTTAGAATTGCGTTGGAAATTCAAAATTCCCATACAGATCTATTCTAGAAATGTTTTTCTAATCCTCACACCCAAACCCTGCTATTGTATCTATCGGAATTATACTGAAGTCTGATTAACTTGGGGAGAACTGACATTATGTCAGACCATCCTTTAATGTTTTAATTTTCCCCTTTTAGAAAAATGATTCAATAGTCTCTGAGGCTTTTTCCCAGGAAAATCCAGTTACAGTTGAATATAGTACCTTAAAGCATTATATGAATTCCATTTGGTTGTTAGTCTAGCATATTTCTCAAATTTTTTGGTGTCAAAACCCCTTTATAGCAAGGGTTGGCCAACTCTTGTTCATGAGTCAGATAAGAGTCCACTGCCTATTTCTGTTTATTAATAGAGTTTTACTGGACTATAGCCACACTTGTGTGTTGGCTCCAGCTGCTTTTACACTACAATGGTAGAAATGAGTAGCTATAACAAGATATAAATTCCAAAATTCTAACTTTTACTTAAAGTGCAGATGTAGCATTGACAACAGTGTCAATTTTCCTTGAAATGGCAAGCTCACTTGTGAGTTGTACCTATCAATACTGACTGTACTAGAAATTTAAAATATTTTTTATTAATTCAAGAAACCCAATGCATGAACATACGTACTTTTAATGAAAAATAACACAGCTCCCAAATTGGAGAAAGTGGCACTGTTTCACATTTTTGCAAATCTCTTTATTGTCTGGCTTAATAGAAGACAGTCTCATATCTGCTTTTGTATGCAATGCATTGTAATATGTGGTTTTGGTTACAGTATTTGAAGAAAATCTGGCCTCAGAGGTATATGGATGGAAAAGGGAGTATTCTAATACTCTTTTCAGATAACTATATATGTTCTTTGATACTATACCCAGTCCAAAGTGAAGTTGCACTACAGACTCCTAACATCAAATCAACAAAATTTTCAAACTGTCACATTAAAATTCATTCATTTATTTTAAACTTTGAATGAATTTTGTAACTTTGTACATTCAAAAAACTTGGATAATATTGGTTGACAGAGCTAGGAAGATCTTCCTTATGTTGACATATTCCATCCTGTAATACATATTAAAATCACTGATCTCTTCTGGAAAGCCTTTACTGTGAAGCTGTCAAGCTAATAGTAGCAGATAGTTTTCTACTGCCAACAAATATTATTTTCCTTGAAATGACAGGCTCATTTCATTCATTTTTGCAAAAATGTTGAACACAAATCCAAGTTTGAATAACCAGTCAGCTGTTCTTTAAAAATGTTCCAAAAAATCCACCGTCCAGTTCATTTGCAACACAAATAATCACAAATGCTTTTCCTTGAGATAACTGTTATACTTGGATATGCATACAATTTTTGTCCCATAAAAAAACCAAAAGATGTGGACTAAAAGGTTGGGATATCCCCAATGTGGGAGACTAATCTAATCTCATTAGATTTGTAATTTTTACTGTATTGTCAGGGGCATTTTTTTTTTTTTTTTTAAAGGGACAAGAGTCTCACTGTTAGCCAGGCTGGAATGCAGTGGTGCAATCAAAGCTCACTGTTGTAATCTCTTCTCCTCCGCTCAAGGAATCCTCCTGCTTCGGCTTTTCCAGCTAATTTTTAAAATATTTTCATATTAGAGATGGGGTCTTGCTATATTGCACAGGCTGATCTTGAACTTGGGGCCCTCAAGTGATCCTCCTTTCTCAGCCTCCCAAAGTGCTGAGACTATAGGCATAAGCCAGTTGTACATATTTATGAGGTACAGAATATTTTGATACATGTACATAAAATGTATAATGATTGGCATATCCATCACCTTAAATATTTATCATTTATGTTGAAAACTTTCAAAATCCCATCTCCTAGATATTTAAAAGTATAAATTGGGCTCGGTGCCCACAGTTCAGTGAGTAGGGCTCCGAGAACATACACTGAGGCTAGCAGGTTCGAGCCCAGCCCAGACCTGATAAACAATGACAACTGCAACCAAAAAAGTAGCCGGGCATTGTGGTGGGCGCCTGTAGTGCCGTCTACTCTGGAGGCTGAGGCAAGAGAATTGCTTAAGCCCAAGAGTTTGAGGTTGCTATAAACTGTGAAGCCACAGCACTCTACCAAGGGCGACATAGTGACATTCTGTCTCAAAAAAAAAAAAAAAAAAAAAAAAAAAAGTATAAATTGTTAACTAGTCACCCCACAGTGCTATAGAACACTATGGCTTATTCCTCCCATCCAGCTGTAATTTTGTCTTCCTCCCTCCAACCCTTCCCAGCATCCAATAACCATTCTGTTGTCTACTTCTATGAACTTATTCTTTAGCTCTCAGATGAGTGAGAATACTCACAGACTAGTTTTGAACTCTCCCAAAATGGGAAACCAAATCAGATTAGCATAATTGTATTTGAAATGCACATTCACATTCTTAAATAAATTTTTTTAAAATTGTGAGTTAGTCCTGCATGTTTAAAATCACAAATATGTATTAAACTATATCAAATCTACAACATCCAACTAGTTTTATACACCCCTGTACAAAAATAAGCAAGGGGGATTTTCCTCCAATTTGGTTCCCACTCTTTGATCTACCACTATCAAGCTGTGAACTGAATAAAACCGATTGGAATTGGGTAAAAACTGGGCTTTTAAAAGTGAGCAAGCTAGGTATAGCGGTATGCACCTGTAATCCTAGCTATAGACTTAGGAGGACTGCTTAAACCCAGAAGTTCAAGACTAAGTCTGGACAACATAGCAGGACACCATTTCTAAAAGAAATTTTTAAAATGTAAGTTGGCTATAAGTATAAATATTTACTTCATTTATGCATCTTTGCATAGAATAAAGGTCTGTTGGACGTTTTTGAGGTTATTCTATAAAACTGATTCACCATTAGAAAATTCTTCAGCAAAGGTTTGTGAACAATTCACTAGCTGGAAAATGCAACCCTGTATTTGGAGAATGACTAAATGGATTCATTAGGTAAAACAAACCAAAAACCAAAAAATAAACAATGGAAAAAGTTTATCTTTACCTTGTATCACAATTAAATTTAGAAAGAATCAAATTTTAAGAAAAGAATCACCATGAATAAAAGTTTAAATAGTTAAAAGTGTTATAGCTTGAAAAGAATCAATTATATACACTGTCAAAAGTTGTTTCATTATTTTATTTTCTAATTGAAGTAGTTTGTATTTGATTTATTTACATCATTCCAAATGATGGTAAAGGAAACCTCCAAATCAGTCAGCACTAATTAGCTGTCATGAATCTATAGTAAAAGGACTTATTAAAAACTTAAAAATGAAATATTACCAGAGCTATCAATAACTATAAACTTTCTCTAGAGAAATATAAAGCAGTTGGTATTTTGTAAAACATCTTCAGCAGCTTAGGCTTTCGTCTTATATTGGATCAAATGAGGTTGCTAACAATTATTTTAAATATCGTGTCAACAGGAATATACAAATATATATTCTACATGTTCCTTCTAGCCTAAGAATTAAAGACTGAACAAAAAAATGGTAAATAGATAATACAGAAGACATGCATCTTCTATCTTAAAAAGTCCTGAATGTTCGGTAAAAAGAGGCAGACATGGCTCTAAGGGCACTCATGACACATATAAACACCTAAATTATCAATCTTCCCAACAATCTGCAAGACAGGTACTGTTCTCATCATCCTGATCTTGAGTGAGGACCCTGAAACTGAGATAAGCTGGAAAAGGTGCCTATGGTTACCTGTAGGTAGACAGAGAAGGGATTGGAGTACAGGCCGTGTGAACCCAGGGCCCAGGGTCTTTGCTCTCTAGCACACTGCCTCTTAAGTACCTAGCAGCTGGGGGGCAGGGAGTCGGGGGGAAGAGAGGACAGGCCCAATACACTGTCCAAATTGCTCAGTTCATTCTATACCTGAGAGTCTAGTGTCTTTTCACACTTAAGACTTAATTCACATTTTGTTCTTTTCTGAATAGGAAGAAAAAAATCAAGGGTAAAAAGAATGGTGGTTTAAAGTAAACCAAAAACACAAGCAGTATGCTAAAGTTCACAGGAGTCTGAACAGCATAAATGAAACTTGGCCTTACTAAGCAGGATAAACATTTCATACTGATACAAATCCTTTTCATCTTTATGACAGTCAGGTAACATTAAGAAACCTCACTTTCATTCTGCTATTTTAATTGTCAAGATACACAGTCAACACCAGCTGTTGTTAAATCTGTACACAATACAAATAAAGTATAAATCTAGCTAGGTATTTCAAAACATGCTTTTACCTATTTTATTACTCAGAGTTACTCTGAAGTCAATACTGACAGCAGTTTATACCTATTAAAGATGTTATCGAACATCATAATTTAATATTTACGCATGATAGATGAGATTAAGTTAAATTACAAGTCACAAGGAGTTTTGTAAGCAACTATTTACAGCCACGATTCCATAGATGTGATAAGTAAACCAATGGCTATTCCTCAGTAAAATACAAGAATTTCCATCATGCATAGTTTACAGGCTCCTTGAAGAGTTGGTCTCTTTAGAGGCTGGGTGTTCAAGAAAGATGTAACAGTCAAACAAATCTTGGCAAATATTTTTATACAAATGCATGGTGTGTTTTTTTAGCCACCTTAGTAATACAGTATTAACTAGAAGCAGAATAAACACTACAACCCCATCAAATTCATCAGTAATAACTATTACACTCTCTTAGCAGTAAGAACCATTATTCTTGGATTTCAAACATTTTATTGTTTCTGGGCACAGCTTCAAAACATCGTGTTATAGGAACCAAAGAATGTAACAAAGAAAACAAAAAATTTGAAAATCAAAAAAACAAAACTTCTTATAGACCACTTCCATTCCTTATTTGAAATATAATCAGTGAAACTATAGTTTCCACATTAAATACAAATTAGTAAAAGAATTCCTCCAAGTAGTGTTGAATATGAGCCACAA